>JALLPD010001811.1:0-11263 GCA_036940065.1 Cyclotella cf. meneghiniana | reverse complement strand
CGTGGTTGCGCGACGATGATGGGTAGCCATATTTTTGGTAATCGTATACTCCGACAGTTACCAAAAAAAATTGGCAATCGAGAGAATAGTACCCGTGGCTGCAACCAGCCTAATATCTATGTAGCATTTTTACGTAAAATACTAAATCCAATACGGACCACAGCCAAAAGTAATTTTTGCAAGATTGGTACATTTCAGTACCAATCTTTCACAAATGTACCGATTTTAAAAATGTACTTTTACTCATCGAAAGTACAATATGAAAGATCGGTTTTTTCTACAGTAGGAATTAATACGATTTCCGCGAGGAAAAATGAAATCGGTACATTTTGTAAGATTGGTACTTTTTGGGACGGATCTTGCCAATACCGATTTCTCAAAAAATGTACTGATGCACATGACGATGGTACATTTTGCAAGATCGGATCATGTTGGTACCAATCTTCCAAGAAGTGGCTCAATTAAATAATTCAAAAACTAAAATGCATAATTATTCTGACAGTACACTTTTGGTAGGATTTCTATTTCCGTCAAAATTCCGTGACGTCCGAAGGGGTGCGGAGTGCGTTGGTCAATAAGGTTGTTGGTTCGTTGCGATGGTCGATGTGTGTAAGATGTGGTGCGAAAAAAGAAAAAAATGTGTATGCTGCTCAGATTTTTGATCTGGGAGACGGACCGTCTGGCCGGTCAGGATACCTTTACCCCCAAAAACTCAGTTCCGCGCAATCCTCGCTTTCTTTAAAACGAGTGAGGTGGCAGACATTCTGAGCAAGTGGTGTTTGCAGTGAGTTGTTGCTTAGTCGACATGCGAGTCGCGTCGCTGTAGAATCTTCTCAATTGTCAGTCTACGGAAGCTTGCTGTGCGTGGAATATTGACCAGCACTCTAACGTAACCTGTGCCACTGTTGTCTGTTGTGCAATGACCATGCATGCGTTCGATGCGCTTCCAGCTCGACTGATCAAGTGGCCTGCGTCTCGTCGAATTGTCCTTTCGTCACGTCAACGTCGTTTCACACCAAATTAGTTGGTCGGCGACCGGCGACATACAACATCGTGCGTTGTCAGTAAGCTACGTTTGCAAGCCAGCATCGGATCAGCAGCAAATCATAGATCGAATTTCGTGGCTACTGCGTTTCGCCGTTTGACTTACAGTTTAGTTCCTCTCAATTGCATTCGAAAACGTTAACTCCAATTGCGGCGCTACTTTCAACGACGCTACAACGAATGCTCAACGAACCGCCATATCAACTAGTACATGTCGAGTCAACATTCCACTCTACACAACGCACAAAATATTCCAACATTCTGTCATTAATTACCCACGCTACACAACATTCATGACGGCAGCAGCCTTTCTGTTCACCTCCATGTTCTTTGTGCGGCTCTCTCTGCTGGATTCATTCACACTGATCTCACACCGAGCCACCACAGACATGCTCTGCAGAAACATTTTCCACAAAACTAACGCATTACATCATTCACACCATTGCACAATGCGTTCCATGCGTCCGGGACAACGAACACGACACCGCACCCTTCTCTTCATGGGCAAAGGCGATGGGAAAAAGAAACGAAAAAAACAGTCAACGTCCTTCCAATCGCAACCTACTCAGCAGATGGATCAACCGGCACCTCTCAGAGTCACCAATTCCATCAACGTTCCAGTCAAACGTCAAATCAAGTGGGCCAAAATGAATCAAGAATACATAAAAAACTCGCAAACTGCGTTTAGGCAGGTGACGAAACGGACCAGCTATAGAAAGCAACTCGACGACGAGGAACACGCCGTCATGCTTGGAGAGAAGAAGCAACGGAATTCGGAAGTCGACTGGGATGTCATTCTGACAAATGGAAACGGAACTTCCGCTGGACCGCTTATGCTGGTTGATGGATATAATGTCATATATCAATGGTCTAGACTCAAAAAACACATGATCAAAGGAAATACCGCTTTGGCGAGAGATTTGTTGGTGAGAGATTTGGAAGACATGCATTGCTACAAGGGATGGAGGATCGAGTGCGTCTTTGATGGATTCGGGAGGAGTGTCAAGGGGGTACTGGGTGATGGACCGGGAAATGTTGAGAAAGTGCCTATTTCCGAACGGGTTTTTAAAAGAGAAGATACTGGGAGAGGAGTTCGAATTGTCTTCTCTGGAGTTGGCGCGTCCGCTGATAGTTACATTGAAAAAAGGTGTTTGGATGCCAAGGAGGTTACACAGGGAAAACTAAGTGGATCTCTTATTGTGGTCAGTAATGATGCCATGATTCGGATGGTGGGGACGGGAGCTGGTGCTGTATGCATGTCCAGCAACCGTTTCGTCGATGAGTTGAAAGCTGTCAAAAAGGTGACAGAATATAGAGTAGAAGCCGCCATGGCAATGGTGAATGGTGGATACGTTCGTCCAGAGAGTCTGAGAAACAACGGAAAGCTGCTACGAACCGTATCATCGCAAGTCACTACACCAATCGTTATGATGCAGGGTGTGAAGGCAGTGGGTATGGCACATGCTGTCGGCTTGAGCGAAGTGGATGGGATACAGGTCGTCAACACCTTTCGGGGTGGACAGTTTATTATTGAGGATAAACGACTGCGAAAGAAGAAGCAGAAATCAAGCAATATGATTTCTGTGGACGATGGGAATGTGGTCGCTGTCAAGGATGAAATGCAAACAAAACAAAGGATTGAGCTTGATGATACGGACAAGGGAGCACGATATATTACTAACTGGACTATGCTACCTGATTCATCGGAATCCAACAACAGCAACACACCATGAGTCCCAGAACAACATCAAATCATTTATGACAACACCTTGATGGAGTTCTGATCTATCTGGTGATAGCTTCGACGACGGGTGTTTCATTGTACATTTGCTCCTTCATATGTCAAAATCACCATCAACTCAATGTTGCTGCCTCGGCCCACATTACTAGATGTGCAGTGTCATGAACCAATTATTGTGTACAAACCTGAAGAGGGCAAGCTTTGGATGACACACCATGAATATAAATGAACTGTTTCATGTGTGACCTAAAACTAAATATATCTTATTTCTTTTCAATTGTTTAAGTTGTAATATTGAACCATTGCGGTATACCAAAGACTGCCCTACGGAGATCTTGGTCATATTCGATATCATCCTTGATGTTGTTTCATGAGATGACAAGAATAATGCGGGTCTAACCTCAATTATCTTGTTTGATCCACCACAGGTGCTGCTGGAGGCAACCCTCTTCAGATGGATGGACAACATTCCATTTTTTTTCCAAACCTCCACATGGACTTGGACTTTCACAATTCTTGACAAATGTGAACGTTTCCCATTGAACATCTTAAGAGAGGGAGGTACAAATACCATTGCACAATGAAAAAATAATGATCTACAAAATGGTTTCAATTCAACAGGAAAATAAGCCTAAACTTTGACCATGCATCAGGCTTTGGCGATTGTGTAGGTGTGCTTACACCCCTAGATAACATGCATTTGTTAAAGTCCTCGTCCCATGTATAATATTGCTTGCAGCAATCTATCAACGATGCTGTCAAATGGGGACTAAGAAGAGTTCAATCTTTCAAGTAATACAGAGGTATAAGGCAAGTCATAAAACCATTGAACTTACCATGCATCCACACATAAGGTGCTCTTTCCATGTATGCAGGGGCCTTGCCATCATTTATGCATGTGCTTGATTTGCTCCAATCCGGATAATCCAACACCTTGGTGGGATCTACAAAAGATGGATCCAATCTCAAGCACCCTATCACATCTCATGAAAGTATCAATTGCAGCAATTGTCAAGCTTGGCAAACATCCACTGATCTGGGTGATTATTCATGTAGACTTCAAATAAACCAGAGAGGGGAAATGAGAGCATTAAACTTTCATTATTTTTTGGGAGAATTCCTTTTGACCACTCACCTTCTTGGTTTCCATTGTTAAGAAATGTCTCAGATCTTCCCCAGTTAGGACAATAGAATCAAGACCTCATATGAATGAGTCAACGAAGCTGTAGTTGATCACAGTGATAGATCAGAGTATTAATGTGGTGGTGGATGAACCAATGTTATTTCAAATATCTGTTATGATGCTATAGCAAGGTTAGATAGTTCCAAGTATTTGTTGATAGGATATCAATTTGTTGCCCCATAAAGGCAAAACAAATTGACCCTGCACCTGAATATAGTTTTAACATGCAGATTACATTATAAAAGTGAGACCATCGATTGAACGACGTCTCTTACTCTACTGCAATATTTGTTACATGTGCCATCCCCTTGTTCCATCTGACACTCTGCGTCTTCTTATCTCTCTCTTGCTTCCGTTGACCTGCTGCACCCAAGATACTCCTACTCCAGCTGCGGTCATTCCCCAACACACTCCAACCTCGGTCATTCCCCAACAGGGGGCCTATTGGCATCGGTGCTCCCGCCACCGTCACCACCACCCATGAATTTGGGAGAGACAACAGCAAAGGAGTGGGCCACAAATTTGGCAAGCTGGAGGGTAAATCATGGGGAAGGGGGAAGGGGGATGGAACTCAATTACAACTGCCTGGGGGATGCAACAACAGTACTTCTGTTGTGCTGCTGCTTGAGTGGGGGGAGCACTCATGAGGAATGAGAGGTTTAGCACCAATTGGCGGCCAACTTTGGATTTGTGCAAGAAAGTTTGACTCACAAATATATTACCAACACTTTAGGGGGGGGTGATCCAAAGTTAGTATGACTCAGGGTAGTCAGTCCCACAAAACTGCGACTTCAGGTACACAATTACAAAACCACAGCCTAAGCAAGGTCATCCTATGCCTGTACCGAATTTGTTCCAATCCAGACATGTGGGACATGGTATTTTGGCTTGGGGGGAAAAAAGAATTATGGCACGCACCCAGTGACTCTAAGCAACGCATTGAGAAACTGTCAGCACATTTGAATTGTGCTCTGACAGGGTAGATTGGTGATGAATAATGTATCAGTGCTATTAAAAACTACCTAGCAGATTCACTACAGTCTACCAAAAGGGAACTATTGCTTGACAACATAAATATCACATTGATTTCTCAACCCCTGTCTATCAAAAAGAGGTGAGAATATTAATAGCATCGATTATTGAGATAAACCGCATCAATCCACTCTCCAGTCGACCAAAAGAGATCCAGATCGCATGCTTCTCTCGAGAGCCTTTTGCTGCGACCCAGGAGGATATTCAAAACATCCATTGTTGCTTTTATCATCGTCATCGCTGTCGTCATCGTCGTCTTCTGAAGAAGCGAAATCTGCGTTTTGTTCTTCATTGGATGATTTCAAAGTTGTCGACTCTTCACGCTCTCGTGGAAGACTGACATTCTGACTTGAAGAAACACAAGTAACCTCATCAGTGGGTTCTATTGTAGGCATGTTATCGTACAAATTTTGCCAAGTGCAAACATTTGTCTCATGGAAGTAAGATGGTAAAGGAGGACGCTCAAAGTCGAAAAAATCGTTTCTCTCGCCGCAACTGCTTTCGAATCCACAGGAAGGGAGTGTCTGCCGGCGAACATTAAAGTCACCGCATGCGGTTGATTTCGGTGCTGATTTCTGTAGCATTCCACTACTTGCTTCAACGGTGAAACTACCGCCTGCACAATCAGCATCATGGTATTCGTTACCTTGTTGGTTTTGTTCTAAGCCGTCCTTTAACGTGCGAAAAATGCTGCGCGCAAATCTATTTGAAGTCGCCTTGGTGCTCTTCGTACCATACAAAGACAGGACACTGTGAGTGTTTCCACGGATCGCTTGGCCATAGTCTTCTATGCCATGGGCGCGTGTCGGTAAGAAAGGTAAATATGAACCACCACTCTCATCATCGAGGCATCCAGAGATTTTCCGTCTCGGGCGAGACGAACAAACACGTTCGAATATTTCGTTCTTTGGGCCATTACTGCATGTGGAACCGCTGGAGGACCTTCTTCGCCAACTGACGTCGGATTCACTGAATCTACTTCGTTTCAGGGCCGATATTAGCGTCATGTGGCCGCTTCCTTTGATAGGGAAATCACCTTCAGAAGCAACATACCTTTCATTTCGTTGTCCCTGTTGCGATTTTTCGTGTTTTTGTTTCAACATCTCCTTAACTCCAGCAGTGGTGGATATTTTGTTTGCCCGGGCTTCTGTTTGGAACTGAGACCACAACTCTTTAGAGTGTACGATGCTGCGAGATTGTGCTTCAAACTGAGACATTGTGGATTGCGGTCAGTCCTCTGTTAATTTGTGAAGAACATCATTAGTTAGGAGGAATGCTCCCTTTGTATCTTGGTACAATATATTCGTGGGGAGGATGTCAATGAAATGCACATGAATATATTTTTTGTGGTGCATAATTAAACTATGATTAAACATAATCGGACACCTGTTGTGTCGTCGAATAAAATGATGAACACGCCTCGAGGCCCAACATTACAACATATATTATTATATGCATAGGCTATAACGATCGAGTCACGCTATTCTCAAAGTCATCTTAACATGACAAACACTTGGAAGTCATTATTATATATATATATATATATATCACTTATATTCCGTTGATGATAAGATTTTGTGTTGGGGGAGACCATTGGTCTTTCTCACGTAGCATTCCAACCGAAGAAAGCCTCCTTCGCTGCACAGACGAAACGGTGAAAGGAGAGGAGCGAATAGGCACACAAAGGTAAGAACACCAATCTCGGTGAGCGTGACGGCATGTCGGGGCAGTCGAACATTTAAAGTCACACGTGCGTACGCGATGTATTTTTTACGTTAATGCAAGAGGAGATATGATGTTGCGTTTGCCCGAAATGGACGTATTCGCGGCTTTTCCGACTGTCGCTTCCGACCATCCCAGCCGTCGCAGCGGCGACTACCTTTCAACGGCCACATCAGAAATGCCGCCCAAGCATTGCGCCTCTCAAATCCCCAGCCCTGTTCCATCAGAAGTTATGACATGCATTTTACGCTCCATGTTTGCCTAAATTGGCAATTTCCCTGTCGGAAGCATTCAAGGCACCACTCCCCGCAGTAGATACCCGCCATCACCCACCATGATGCCAACCAACTCCCTCGATCCCCGCTTCCGACCCCTCCCGCCGAAAAGCACCATTTATGACGGCATCTACCCCCAACAATACATCGCCTATCGCGCTCCCCCCCGCGAGGACGCCTCGGCTTCGTCTTCTTCTCTGGCCATTGACATCAACGGCGATCTCGACAAACCCTTTTGGAACTCGGTGCCGTGGACGCAAGATTTCGTGGACATTGCCACCGATGTCCCGCCCAAATTTCGCACCAGGGTCAAGATGAGGTGGGATGATGAATTTTTGTATGTTGGTGAGTTCTTGCTTCGTGGCGACGTCGCAGTGACACCGGCTTTTGACCGGACAGGTTCGATTAATACGACTGACCTCGCTTGTGGAATCGCTGCCCAGCTGCAATGATGGTGAGTGTGTTTCGGTCATTCGTGCAAATTAGGTGTCTCATTATAGAAAGATTCACATAATTATGTTTCATCCTTTTTATCCTCCATGAATAATCCGTTGTAAGGAAGAAACAGATGTGTGGGGTACTCTGACCGAGCACAATTCCGTCATATTTCATGACAATGATGTGAGTTCTTCCCGATCCAAAATAATGTGTGTATTGATCTTCTCCTTCACGTCTTACTATGTGTGGAATAACGACGTTGGGGTCAAGTTTGAGGTGTTTGTTGACACGGACGGGACAAATCACAATTACAAAGAGGTTTGTTACTGATTGAAGAAAGACAATTGATAGATTCTATAATGCAGAATCATCACATGAACATTTCGTTTCGTTACATACACAGTTTGAGATAAACGCACTTGGAACAACTTGGAGTTTGCTCCTCAACAAGCCATATGCAGATAACGGAGGGGAAAATAGCAAACGAATTGATCCAAACGGTGCGTACGCCACAAAATCTCTTCACCGCTTTTCTCCATTCTAGACGTAACAAGATTTTTTGCAATAATTCCCTCTCAATACGGCAGGATACGACATGGAACCGCCCTTACAATCCGCAGTGGCAGTCTATCCAGACAAAAATGCCATCAACCGACCCGATGTAACCAATACACACTGGACGACCGAAGTAGCATTGCCCATCTCCAAACTGATGGAACGTAACTCTCATGCCAAGAAACCGGCGGATGGGGTATTTTGGAGAGTAAACTTCTCGCGCGTTCAATGGGGAGTCAGAATCAACAGCGAGACCGGCAAATATGAAAAATCTCCGTGTTGTCAGTCGTGCGCGAGTCCCGGTTCCGCGGCCGAGGACAATTGGGTTTGGTCTCGGCAGGGTGAAGTTGCAATGCATCTTCCGGAACGGTGGGGGATTGTTCAATTTTCGTCTAAAGATCCGCTGCAGGAGAAGATGAAGTATTACGAGGAATGGCCCGCTCGTTGTGCGGCAATGTCGTTGTGAGTTCTACTTTTGTGTTTTTGTTATGACAAAATCTCAGTAATCTTTTCGAGGCTGAAGATAAAATCTTTTCAATTATCCCTGAGAAGATATTATGCATTGAAAGAGTACTATAAATGTGAGGGAAAATACACAGACGATATAAAGGCATTGAAAGATTACTCTAGAGACCCGTTTCCTATCACTGATGATGCAGACATGGAAATTGTTTTGATAGGCAATGGGTTTGATGCCAGCGCTAGTCATTCTTCTTACAGGGCGACCGTAAATCAAGATCGGTATTTAGTTGTATCCATGCAAGGCGGGCTGAGCGATACGATTCGTCAGCTGAACTAGAGAATGCTGCTCATGTCGAATATCTGATGTTGCATGAAATGATTTCCACGGACTCATTCATACCGTCACTTTATTGGAAAGTAACCCGACTGATGATAAATAATGAAATATAAACCTCAGTCATATTTCACAGAGTGATGTAAGGCACTCAAAGAAAGGACTCATCACTAGCATATACAAGAGATTATTATATTCTTTCATGCTTTGTTTGTATCAGATAAACATTATCATGTGAATATTCAAGAATTCTATACCGAATTCTCTTTATTTAAACTCCTTCTTTGTCAACGACTTGTCAGAGCGTCTCTTGTTGGGGGAAAACTGGGAGTTGATAATCTACCAGAGGACGCGACGTGATACACCCTAGTTTGGGAAACAACGAAACATGAAACTCAGTCTAAAACCATTTGTTCATGAAAATTCCACTAACAAGGAGATGTAACTGCTTATAGATGATTTGCAACATCATGTTATAAATTAGATGAAGCAAATATGCAACGCAGCATGCCCTCACTCAGTGATGACAATGACGATGCTACTTGATTATTTTTGCAGCAACTGGCGTTCAACTCAAAAACTTACTTTTTATTGCCTTTTTATTGAAAGGGAGTGTAAAGTGTTATCAATGTTGTGAACACATAATGACAAGAGTTGGTTTACCATTCTCAAATGAATTATCAAAGATGGGCAAAAATCGTTCCCAGGGATGAGTTTATTGATTTATGCATGGACTGAATGACACGCCATTTTTTAATTCATCATCTGTAACAAATGAAAAGCAACCTTGCAGCCATGTTCAATGACAGGCTTCCCAAAGTTAGATCAAAGAAAGCAAAGCATTTCATGCCATATTTATGCCTTACCTACTATTGTCATTTGAGAAACAAACAAATGCTTCCAACTTTTTCAACATCATCTCCACATGCTCTTTATTCACACATAAAACATCTTCAGACTCACAATGGTGATGAGTTTGCTGTGGTGGTGGCAGTGAGGGATATGTCAGCTCCCTTGATGACGGTGCATGCTAGATGTTATGGTGAAGGATGTTTAGATGGCATAAATATGATCATGTTCATAAAAAAACACTGTCCACAAAGATTATAAAATCTAGTCCATTGAATTCTCCATTTTTCATGACAAGCACTATGCCCAATGCAGTAGTCTTGTGTATGAATTCAACTGAAACAGACCACTGAGTATTATCTTTATGAACATTTCCAGAGGCAGTTTTTATTCAACAAGACAATGCATACAATCAATGGTCACGATTCTCACATGTTGTTTGGTTGCATTTTTTTCAAATACACAATCAAGTTTCAATTATTTGTAGCCCATCAGCTCACTCAGTCACAAGAATGTTCTCGATCAGCACTAAACTGAGTTCGACCAAAGTCTACTGCTTGGCTGATAGGACAAGCAGCTCCCTATAGCATTATTGGAGAGCATGTGTAATTTTGTGACAGAGTAATTATATTAGCCTTTGCATGATAGTGCCAGGCAAAACATGAATTTGTGCGTAAATGGCAATACCAAAAAATAAAATGGCAGGCCGTTATATTTTTTGTCAATATTTACCCTTCTTATTATTGTTTTAAGATGAATTTGAGCACTGGTTAGGATGGTGGGCCATCTCACTGAATTGGGTGGTATGATACTCATACACAAAGCAATCGCCACAGAGATTATGATGGTTCAGCGTCATTGTATGATTAGCATAAATTATCTGGTCTTTAAAACCATATGTTTTGATGCTCCTGTATTGTTGATCAATTGGCATTTTATTCTAGCTCTAGATGGGAGCGGTACCCATATAACAGTTGGGCTGGGATCATCCTAAAACAAAAAGCAATTGAATCAGAGATTCTGAAGAAACAGCTTAACTACATGATGAGCATTAATTGGCTGGTCTTAAATCTCATATGTTTTGTTCCTCCTGAATTGTTGAAGCATTTAAGAGTAAGTTAGGTTTAATCAGCAGCTTTAAATGTGCCTTTTGTCTCAATGATTTAAATCCCTCAAGTCTCAAAATGACTGTATTTTGTACACACAGTGGGTGGAAGTGAGAATGTCTATGAAAGATGTTTACAACTAGGCAAAAGAATCCACCATATACTTTTATATCTAAATAAAAAATAAACTATTAATGAAAGAAATTATAAGACATTTCTGCTGCAGAAATAAAACATGACATGAGCCAAGAATGCTCTCAGAGCTCTTGCCACAAATATGCCCAAATGGCGCACAAGAACTCGAACAAATCAAAGGCATCCTTTAGATACCTATCAAGTACCAAGAACACCATGACACTCCTAGGGATCAAGACCAATACATCTGGGAAGACCAGGAGGTCTTGACAAGACTAGGGGGGTGCACCCCCCCTAAAAAAGGCCAGTCACGAGTGTCTGTCTGTCACACATACAAAAATTATGACCACCTTCTCATTTGGCACCAGACCAACAGATTCTGGCGAA
>JALLPD010001810.1:0-11273 GCA_036940065.1 Cyclotella cf. meneghiniana | reverse complement strand
TCATGTACTGGGCTATGCTAGCCATTCCAAGTTTGTTGGCAGAGTCCCATTTGGTCAAGTTCTTGGTCAATTTTTGATTGCAAGGCAATATCATGATGGTTACTTTCTTTGCAAGCAGTCTTGGCAAGATTGCACTGGCTGTTACTTACTTTGATAACATTTCCTGGGCCCATGATTTGATCACATGGCTGTGTCGCAATTGGTCAAGCCTTGTTCACATGGTTGTTTTCAAACTGATGCATGGTTGTACATGCTGTTTTGCAGTTGTACTGGGCCATCAGGCTGTTCTGTGATTGCTCCATTATATTTGGGGCTGGTCCATGACCCTTCTAGTCATTGTTGACCTTGTAATGACACCCATTAAGAATCAGGCTGTTGTGCAAGCAACAAGGCTTCCTGCCATGTGACTCCACCTCCTTCCCTGAATCTAACTTGGGCAATATCATATGAGATCATGCTGATGGGACAAAAAAGTATCTGTGGGATTGCATACTTCCTACTTCAATCCCACATTGAAACTATGCCCTTGGAGAGACTCCAGCTGCCACCTTGCCAAAATTGACAAAAATACCTTGGGATCATCATGAAGTGACTTGAGTGACGAGAACTTCAAGGGGGATTGTGGTCATTTTAGTCTGACTTAACCCTAAATGGAGTCATGAATAAAGCTTTTATGCCTAACTAGGCTAGTAACTATATAGGCAGTTGTCTAGGCCCTAGAAGGTATTTTTTAAGTACCTTATACTAGGGTATGAAAGGTATATGGTTTATTCTCTTTGACTTACTTGTCACATGCTTTGACGTATAGTACGGTTTATTTTTCTTAAAAAGTTCACATGTTTTACATGCTCTAATTGATAGGCAATACATATAATAGATCCTCTAGGTACTGTGACTGTAGGCCTTCCTTTAAAAATCACATCATATGTCCAACTGGGACTGCCTAGTTTGCAATTTTTTGAGGGGCTGTTTCAAGACATGGTACTGCTACCTGCTCACAGCTAATATGGGCCACATGTGCACATTGGTGCACTAGTGGTCTTTTTTTAGCAAGTGCACACCTAAGCAACATGCTAACTCTGCAAGATGGAGTGGGGTATACCTGTGTCAACTGGGAACATGGCCTCAATGACGTGTCTGTTTTTTGTGACAACATGTTGAAGGACATGTTTCAGGCTCATGAGTTAGACTCACAACTGCTGCTGAGTATGTAACTCGAGACAGTAGCTGGGCTATCAAATGATAGTGGCATATGCCTTAAAAACTAGATTTTGGGAGTTGAAATTCTAAGTAGAAATTAGAAAACTATGAGCTTTATTTCTACTGTACAGAAATGCTGCTGCTTCACAATACTAAATGTTGTATGTTGAACTATTCATGGAGTAATGATCCTTCATGAGCTGGTGTGTAGATTTTATATGCCACTGGTACAGTATGTGGTGTATTTTTGGATTACGAATCTTTGAACCTTCAAGATCAAAAATATCTTGTGTACTTCTCCTTTTCGACAAAAGGGAAGTATTTCAATTATATTTAAGTTAATAGAAGTACTTAAAATATAGGCTACTCTTGGCCATAGATTCTTGCCATATGTCACTAGGTTTGATGCAGTATCAATGCAAGTCAGGGCATTGAACTTGAGTTGTGTGCCATTAACCTTGATTTTCCAAAGACCGATTAAGACAATAACGACTTCTTCCCAGGGTGCAAATGCACCACTCTTTTGGGCAACAGAACATATCCTGGCCTGACAGTTTGCATCATTGACTGTCATAAGCCATTTTGTAGTGAAGAAGATTTAAATAAGGAAGGCTAAGTAAACAAGTTACTTGTATTGCAGAATGAAAAAAAATGAGTTTATTTTTAATTGTAGAAGTGAAGTGAAAAACCATGGTGAAGTAAATGTGCTTCTTTGTGGAAAAACAAGCTGTGTAGGGTTCTACACAGTTATGGCATGTTCAAACTAATGACTTTAAGGGCTACTGGTTTTGGATGAGCATCAGACAGCCTAGTGCTTGACAGTGAAGCTTTCCTGCTCTGATCTTGCTTTGATAGAGAAGGTTCCTTAAGTGTAGCTTCTCTTGTCACAATTGTTTCTGTGAAACATTTCTCTTGTCACAATTGTTTCTGTGAAATATACATGCTAAACATGTACTGAAATATGTTGTTTCTGAGAAACTAACATATTTTGACTTTGCATACTACTTTTGTTCAAGACAAAGTGCAGAAGACCTTTGGGAGGTTCTAGTTGGAAGCTCCTAGAGCTTACAAGTGTAAGCAGATTCTTGGCCTTTGACAGGATTCCATGAGCTGCAAAAGTGATCATGATAGTACAGCAAGCCACAGAAGCAATCCTGATGATCAAAACAGTTGCAAAGACAATCTCATTGATTCCTTGAGCCGCTACAAGTGAATGGGAGAATTCCACACATTGCAGAAAGGTGATCACGATGATGTCATGATATTGCAAGTGGCAATCATGATGGTACTGCAAATTGCAGGGCAATTGCAAAATATGTTGCCACAAGCTGCACAAAAGCAATTGTGAGACAACTATGCCATGAGCCACACAGTGTGACAACAATGCACCCAAGCCATAAGAACTGCTAGCCAGCATGACTTTGCAAAGTGCACACTGCAAGATGCAATTGCTAATGACAACACAAGTTGCAGAGCAACCACAAAGGAACAGACTAACTGTTATTACAACAGCAGTGACAGTAAACATTATTGATAGCAATGACACTTGCTGATGTATTTGAGTTCAACAAGACTTGACAATCCTATCTTGTTCCTGCCAATCCAGCCCATTATCTAGTTGTTCCTGCCAATCCTGCCCATTTTCCCGAGTTGGAAAAATGACCAAGAATTGATGAAAAATCAATTGTGCTAAAGGCAAATTTCCTCAGAGCTGTGGGATGCTGCCCCGAACACTGCTTGCTGCCATCAGCAAGACCACACAAGCTCTTTCTGGAGCTCAACCTCATTCATAGGGCTCATTGTCCCCTACAATCCTGCTAAAAGATGACATCTTTGGTGTTTCTTTGGTACCAGGGCAAGTTTTTTACTTGACTGATGACTTTTGTCAACAGAGAAAGAGTTAGCACTCTCCCAAGTGGAATTGTAAACTTTAAGATTAAGCAATCTCCTGAGTTGAATTGATTCTTAGTTTCTTTGGCAGCTGGCATGATATGTCAGGATGGGTTTCAAGTATAGCTCCCAATCTTTGCTGAAAAAAGCCTAAAATAATTGTTTTTTTTTCAAACAAACCACACTATTAGGGCTTTGCTCAACTCCAGATGGATTGAGAAGTGAATCAAGTTTTTCATTTATTAAGCACTTAATCACTATTTAGCACAAATGATGTTTTGCAACTAAAAGTTCTTCAACTTACTTAAGCGCTAGCAACTTGCTAATGGGAGGTTTCTATGATCTACTATTGTCATTATGACTAAATTTCAAACATTTGACTGCAAGAACAGCAATGTTTCTCTTCACTACACTGTTATCATCAACCGATGGTTGAGGGTTGAAATACCTCTTGAAAGGCTTGTAGCCTCCTTCTCTTCACAGTTGTTTATAAAACTCCACTACTCACAATGACCCGCTTGGTACTTCAAATGGCAGCTTATCCTTGACAAGACAGGTAAAAAACAGAGATGCCGGGAATACAAGAATTAATGTTTCATGACGTCATTTACAAGCTTTTGTCACACTATGGAGGGTGAACATCTTAGAGGAGCCTATGAGTCTGTTCAACTTGGGTCTAATGCTGGAAGGATATTGTCAAACATTAACTCTCTTCAACAACCAATCATTATGGTTGCACTGTCACATGTAGGGTTATCAATACTTGCACTGCTATCCTAATTCACTCTATTAAGTCAGGCGCTTTCATCATTTTGTCATTTTTTCATCATTTAGTTGTCTTTTAGTACACATTTTCTTCTTTGTGTCATAATTCATAATGTCGTCTTTTAAATATATTGATTCATATGTGGAAATTTGTCATGTTTTATGTCTTCCTTTTTCACCTTCCTATCTTTCTTATCTTGCTCATCATCTTCACTATTTTTCATCTTGTTGTCATGTTTAACACATAGCATTGAATTCTCATAATGGTTTTACTTTAGCTGTATGACTTGCATCAGAATATTTTGGGGAATTAAAGACATTAGCCTCAAACAGTGGATTGGTTCCATGGAATATCAGCTGATGATCTCCAGTGAAGTCAGCAGAGAAGTGAGAAAGGTGTTATGTGCTCAAACTTTATCCCAATTTATTCAATATAAAATCAATATTGGTATTTCATGAAACTCTATTACATAGATTCCCTCAACCTCATTAGTATGTGTTTATGGTCAAATTTGATGATCGGTAGTCTTTTGGTTCAAATTTGAACTAAAAAGTATTAATTTCACTTTTAAAGTGGCTTAAAAGCAAACAAATTGGCCAAATAGCATAGGAGGGAAAGGGGTTTCAATAAACAGCATTCTCGCAACTCCAATGGCTCAGTTTTCAATACAACCTAAGATTTTGAAAAATCTTGATATTTTGAGAAATTTCAATATAATCATCTTACTTCTCTGTCTTCTCTACTTTATTTTACAGTGAATAGGTCACACCCTTGTGAAGGCTGCACTTTACAAAATCTCACCAATTTTACAAACATTTTAGTTTTTGAGCCCTTCAACTTGCATTTCCCTCCTAAATGCACTTGAAATAGATTCTCCATTGCATGGCCAATCTGCCAATATGCTGGGCTCCCTTTAATTCCTATTGGTTCCAAACTCATGGCTGATTGTCATGTTACTCACCACACATCACTTATCTTTTTTATGGGCTTACATATTTACATAGTATTTTGTTCTTCTACACTCCAAAAAGGTGTTTCTATCAATTGACTTGTTCCAATTGTGGGAATTATTGCCACCAACAATTGGCACATTTGTAATAAGCACTGCTTCTTTTGTTGCAACTCACTGCTGTTTGCAAGAACTGCTTGTGGCTATGGTAGATTGTTGAATCTGCCGGAAATAGCACAGGACAAACTTGTGGCTTGTTTTCTTTGCTGTGATGATCAAACACATTTTTAGTTTTTAGAGTATAAACTAATTCATTTTTACATAACATAAAGAAATTGATTAACTAGGTTATAGTTAGAGTGTAGTTATAGTACTTAATTGATAGATTTGGTGGATTGTTGCATCTGCCAAGAAATAGCACCGGGCAAACTTGTGGCTTTCCTGGCAGCTGCTCACATGCATCCCAGCCATTGCAGGCTTCTGCAAAGATGGCTACCTTTCAGTGACCGCACAGGAAATGTCACCCAAGGAATATGTACCCCTCACAAATCCCAAACCCTCTTCCCTGGAAAGTGAATGCGGCAAGCACAGTTGTGGGAGGGGAGGTTTGCCATGGATGGCACAATAAAATGATGAGCAGTGAGTGGGCTGGAGGGTGCAAAGCCTCCATCAAACAACATAAAATGGTGGGGAAAAGAGGGGGCTTAATAAATAGGATAGAAATACAGTACTATCTATGATTATTTCCTTTTTTGTTTTTACTTTATGTGCTTTAATTTAACAAAAACACGGTGAGAAGGCCACACTTTACAGAATCTCAGAACAGTTGGTATGGCCTACTCACTGTAAAATATGGTAGCAAGAAGGCAGATGGCCCCAACTCACACTCACATGTACAAATCACAAAGTGTGGTAAAATACTACCGTAAGTTAAGGTGCTGTAGACACACCCTAGAGATAGACACACTCTACAAAATGTCACCATTTTTATGGAGATTTCCATTTTCAAGCCCTTAAACCCCTCTTTTTGCCTAAATAAACTGGTAATAGATTCCCCTTTGCAAGACCAATCTGTTTATATGTTGGGCTCCTTGTAGTTTCTCTTGGTTCCAAAGTTATGGTTAATTGCCTTTTTACTCACCACACAACACTTGCTTTTTTGTTGGGCTTCCATATTTACGTAGTAATATTTTTCCCGGTTCACAACAATAATGATGATTTCTTTACTCCCTCCACTGGAACAGGCCTTTCCAATTGTTGGTGATTTCATCACCTCTCATAGCCACACATGTGATGCCCACTGCATCAGTTGCGGGAATGCACTGCTGTCAGCAAGGACCACATGCGGCTTCAGTTGATTGTTGTGTCTGCCATGGAACTGGATGAACTCACGGTGTGTATTGTTCTATGTGATGGGAAAACTCATTTAAAGTTTTTAGAATGTAAACAAACTTATTTTTACATAACAACAAGAAATTTATTACATAAAAGTTAAAATCTAAATTATAATAATTTATTCTTAGGTTTGGTGGAACGTTGGATCTTCCAAGAAATGGCACCGGACAATCTCCCGGCTTTCCTGACAGCCGCTCCCATGTCTTCCAGCCATCACAGACTGCCGCCAGTGACTACCTTTGAGGGGCTGCATCAGAAAATGCCTTGCAAGCAATATATCCCAAGGAAATCCCAACACTCTTCCATCCAAAGTAAATACGGCGATCACAGTTGCACAGGACAGGGAGGTTTGTCATGGTTGGGGCAACATAAATTTGGACTATGAGTGCGCAATGAGTAGGCCGGAGGATACAAAGCCTCTTTCTATCAAAATAAATTGGCACGAACAAGAGGTGACACAATGAAAATGATAGAAGTATGGTAGTGGAGCCATCCTAATATTCCTAGATACCTAATGTCCAATTTCCTGTTTCTTTATTTTTACATTTCCCCTTTCTAGCAAAATCTAGCTCGTCCTAAACCACGTCCTAAATTGAGTCCCTTGAGAAGGGGTCCCTAACCCCTCCCACAGGACTGAAGCTTCCTAAACCTAAGTCCTAAATTCATTTCTTGCTTGTCTGCCACATTTATCAGAGCTGATTGGCCCCATTTTGTCTATCGCTCTGATCACATGCATCCTTCTATAAGCAACACACTCCCTGTACTCCTTCGCTTTCTCCAAAGTAAACTCAACAGTTATGCCATTCTCATTCTATAGCATTGTTTTGCTGAAGTACATGACAATGCATATAGGACGACCATTCATGTTTTTGAAAAATCATAAAATATTTCATAGTTGAATCAAAGCATTTGAGGAACATCAAGAGATCCTGAGGATTCATTGGCATCCAAATTCCTGTGAGAGTTGTCCGCAGACTTCTGGCTGAGATCATCCACATCATCAGCCATGTTGCCAGGAACATTTATTGGGACCCACAGAAGGACATTATGAGAAAAAAATAGTGAAAATATGTCTGCATTCCCGCCACTTCAATGTCATTCTGCATGCTTCTCACTTACTGCATGAACCGAGAAAGAATAAGCCTGGGGAAGAACACTCTGAGAAACAAATAAGAAAAATAAGCCTAGGAATATTAGGAATGGGAATGGTCCCGATCCTATTTTACATATTTAGGAAAATAGAGAAATAGTAAAATGATAGTAGGAATATTAGGATGGCTCCAGTATTGGAGCATTCCCAAAATTCCTAAAGTCCTAAATGCCTAAGCCCTAAATCCCTATAATAGGTTATAGGTTTGGAACCTTGTTTTAACCTAAAATTCCTATTATTTTTTTGTGTTTCTTAAATCCCTTTATTTTGTTCTGACATCACACATCTAGAATTTATCTTCTTGTGTGATGGACCACCCCTTGTCTTTCTGGAATCATTTGTGACTATGGAAGGTAGGGATATTGCTAGCTGTCATGAGAGCAATCCGACAGGAACCATTCTTGATGCGGATTTTTCTTATAGTCTGATGATGGTAGTAATAATAATGCAGAGGTAAGCCGCTCTCCGGTTAGTAACACCACAAATACTGCAAATTTGCAAATTAGTTGTCTTGGTGCAACAGGATTTGGTCAGGCGGGGGGGGGGGGGAATAGAAGTGGGGGTGGTCCAAAGTGCAGCAGAGGTGGTTGTGGTTGCAGAGGTCATGATTGCAGAGGATGGGGTTGATTGGCTCCTGACTCCGGCCACCAGATAGAAAGCTCCAATTACTCAGCAGCTGAGCTGGATCGTCTGCTCAAGGTTATTGCTGATATTCTCCCCATTTCTGGTGTTGAGTGGGGTATGGTTACAGGCAACCATTTATCATTTTTCCTGAGTTTGAGCGTACTGGCGACCAACTTAAAAAGAAATTTAACAAGTTGTCAAAGTCTGCTGTTACCACAGGTGATCCAAATTGTCTCTCTTCAGTTTGCCGTGCCAAAGCAATTCGTCAGCCAATAATCAAAAAAACAGAGGGAGTTACCGGGTTTGAGGACAAGCTTTTTTCACCCAATGATGTGGGTGAGCTAACTGAAAGTGGTGCTGGGAATGAGGGTAATGAAGCGGCTGAAAGTGAGGAGGCTGAGTCAGGACCAGGAACGCCATGTGAAAATGTGAGTGTGTCTCTTCTTTCTATTGATCTATATCCCACCTGATATCTTGTCTCTTATTGTTCTGATGATGTTTCAGAGAGTTAGCCTCAGTATCACAACCCCAATCACCAGGCCGCAAGGAAAACACAACAGGAGTGATGACAATAAACCAAGCTTCAGTCAAGTGATGCTCATGATTGCAAATCAGCAGCAAAATGAACTAAGGGATCATCAGGAAGCCCAAGAAGAGAGTAGGCTTGAGTGCCAGAAAGAGAGAGATGAAGAGAGAGAAGAACAACATGTAAGGTTTGACCAGCAAAGGGAGGATTGCATATTGCAGTTTCAGATTGCCCAGGCACAGATGCAACAAAATCTACAGATGATGAACACCATGATGATGTTTATTAGTGGTGGTGCTACGAGTGGTATTGCTCAAGCTTCTGCTGCAAATTGGAAAAATTCAAATCACATAGTAGGGTTAGCATCTTTGCCTTCTCAAAAAAAGGGTGCAGAACATGAACATGACAAGTCTAGAAGCTCAGAATCAGACAGTGACACAAGCAACCATGTGACAAAGGAGGCCTGATATGATAGGATCTTTTTAACTTCATTACTAAGTGAGTTACTCATTAAACATAATTAGAAAATTAAGTGTAATGTATGTTACTTCTAATTAATATTAATTGTAATTAGAAATAGATGGTTATTACAAATTGTTATGTATAGGAACAAATTCCAAGTTAGCATGATGTTTGCCGAATACAGGTAAGTAATTATTAGCAATTTGAAATATACCAACCAATCGTAATCTCAGGTTGAATAGGAGAAATAAACATGTAAAAATATATATCCTCTCCCTGTATTCTTCATAAGAAAGATTATCTTTCAATCTGGGGAAAGACGACTGCAGTGCATTCATACCCCACTTCAAGGATTGCCGCATGCTAGTTGCTGCTCGCTTGATTGCAAGGTTGGCTGCAATTTCTTCATGTCCACCCAATCCAAAATCTGCAGCAAGTCATCCGGTGATGATTTTATGAGATGTTTGACATTTGCACTACCAAATACAGAATCAATAACAAACTTGAGGCCTGTCTCATTATATAATTTTTCAATCTTGTTGTAAATATTGCCCCAGTAGGCCACTTGACTATCATGACATACTCCACAGACATTGTAAAAAGCTGCAGGAATGGTACCATCAGGTACAAAGCATAGAACAGCAGTCACATAATGATCACATTTTCAGCCATTGTAAAAACGTGTCTGCACCAATGAGTCTGATGGTTGTTCAATGGGAACCTTCAGCCTGTCCATAGTTCCCCAAACATTGTCCAACACAGGATGCCTCAAATGAATCATTCAGTGATACTCCCCCAACATCTCATGACTTGGCATTTAAATTTTTGACAACTCATTCCGTTTCAAAATCTTCACCAAGATACTACATCCAAACTGTAAATATTATTCATGAGTGTCATAGTCATACCAAACAACAGCCGCAAGACCATCATACAGAACCATGGGTTCTACTCCACGCCAAAACTTACCCTAAACAATCACATGGCAGAATAATTTTTTTCCGCACACAAGGTGATGATTTCTTGACAATGTACCCTTTATTTTCAATGAATGGTGAGTACTCCTGGATCACAGGACAAAACAATTCGAGTAAGTGGTGGAATCACTACCAATCAAAACAGGTCAAGGTAATCATTGCTTGATCGTTTTTTGAGGAATAAACACAATGCCAAGGACTCCTTTTCATGAAGAGAAGAGAGCAACAGGTTATCCATCTTTGACAAATGAATCTTTCATACTCTGTAATGGAGCTATAGAAGGCTTTACAGTTCTGGGAATGAGCAGTCATCTTGCCCCTGACCGATCTAGACAATATGAATCTTTCGAAAATGACGAGATACCAAAGTAAATTGATAAATATTTTTTACTTTAAAGATACCGATTAGTACTACAGTGACGTAGGAATTGTTCGTGCCAAAAAAATGGGGCGATGCGATCAACAACTGACCAACATGGAATTGGTTTATACCATATCATTGGTGAGGCATATTTTTGATATAAGCGGGAAACCTTGCCATCTAAAATGAAATACACTAACAAGTAATGGTATTGTACCATACTTACATTTTGTTGTGTCATGTGTGTGTAACTTTGAAGTCTTGTATCTCAACTTCTGCTTGTCCAATCCCCACAAAATAAAGTATTTGCAACAAGCTTATGACATTTTGAATTCCTTCCTATAATCAGCAAATTCACTTTGTGTTGAGTTAGGCAAGCTCGTTTATCACATTCATCGATGTATATTTACCTCTACTTTGCTAGGAAACTAAATAGACTGAAAAACAAGAAACCATCTTAAACCACAAGCCCTCTTAAACCCTGACAAATAATACGGTATAATGCTTGAAGAGGAGCAACACAAACCAAGATGAAACCATGATGCAGAGACACGATGGTGGAAGAGACAACTGCACTTATAGTTCGCAGTGTTTACATACGCCCGACAATATCATAAAACAATTTTATGATGGATTTACCTACAGTATAATGCCATAAGACATATATATATACAATAATATCATGATCATGAAGAAAGGTCTAGCTTGGTGCATTATAAGAAATATTTAAAGATAATATACCTTTCTTTTTTGTCACTTTCCCATCTACAAATAATAAGCAAAACAAGGTCTAGCTATGCTACTAGTAAAGGTATGAAGTCCAAAATATTACAAGTCCAAAAAAATGAAATATTATTATTACTGGTACACTACCACCCTTCCTATGACCAGTCCCATGCCCAGGAAACAAAGGAAACAAACCAAGCAAAAAGAAATTACATTACACCACCAAATGCATCCTCAAATGCTGCAG
>JALLPD010001809.1:0-11273 GCA_036940065.1 Cyclotella cf. meneghiniana | reverse complement strand
ATCTAGGATTTGTGAGCAAACTTGCAAGAAGAATTACACTCAGCACCAATGTTGATCAACATTGATGCACTAAAATGAAATATTAAAAATATAAATTCTGTACTTTTCTGAGGTAGGAAAAGGCGCAAAATGACTTACACTTACTAAAAATGGACTTACAAACGTGTAGAAACTATGTAGGAATTAGTAGAACAAGGAGAGCCCTTGCCCATGGTGGCCATCTCCTCTCGAAAATCCGACATCATTACAGCATCACAACATTAACAACAACAACCAAATCTAATCCACCACCGCCTGTATTGCTTCCAACAACAACACCTGCACCTCCGCCGTCGAAATCCACGCTGAAATCCGCCGTCGAAAAGTTATTTCTCACCAACACGGAATTTACTACTTGGCTACTACGGCTTTTCCTCCCATCATCAACCATGGCAATGAATGATCCTTCCCCTCCTCTTCCGGCTGACGAATTCCCCTCACTTGCTGACGCTGCTAAACTCGTCATCTTGAATAAAGGCAAACGTCAGAAGGCCGGTCCTGCCGGCACTGCATAACCCACGAGCGTGAAGCCAGTCTCGACTGTGATCTCGTCTCCCATCCGTCCCGTCGGCTCCAAACGCACTGCGAATGAATCCCCGACCTCGTCTCCCGCCCGCACCAACAACGCGATTAATGCAGTCAATCGCGGCGGCATTGGCACGGCTCTGACACCTCAGGTCCTCGAGCGGAAACTAGCCCGTTTGGAAGATATAAAGGTCATCACGGCGGATGATGCCAGGACGGTTACGATGGAGGACGGCTGGATCGGCGAGAGGTTCCTCACGGTCGACGCTGGCCTCGACTTTGCCTGCAAGTCCCCTGACCTGCCTGACAGTTGGCTCTACAACTTCAACGACACAGCGATTGCTCCTCTAATGGAGCAACTCACTCACTCTGTGAACATGGAAAGGATCATTGAGGTATGCGCTCAGAGAGCCCTCAAGAAGGAAAACCCCGCGGACTTGCCGTATCATTACTCTAACTCTCCCTTTGGGCTAGAAATTGCGAGTGGCAACAAGGTGAACGTGCTAACCAAGGAAGGGAAGGTTGCAGGCGCTTTCTCCAGGAACGCCTATGGTCTAGGCATCCCGGCTGATTTCAAGGTCGATATGCAGTGCTCCGCTACCTACGAGATCATGTGCCGCGCAAAGGCCCCAAAGCTCTTTAACAAGCTTAGACAGCTCCGCAAGAAGTCGGCATTGTTTGAATTCCTACTTGCTCCCGAGAATGGTCCTATCCATATGAATGTGTCTGAATCGAAGGATAGGGTCCTCGTCCATACTCCTACCGGAATGGTGGCGTCTTTTGACTTCTCGCCAGCTGTGACAGTGGATAAAACAGCAGTTACGAATATCACAGATATCATCAACAAGGATGTTGTCCCAATGGAGGTTGACGGTGGCCCAGAAGGATTGGATGACGAGGCAGCTCAGCTCGAGTGGCTTACTAAGGGTAAGGGTGGGGTTAAGTTTGGAGAGAACACGGTTAGGCATTTTAATGCTAATAATAATATAGCGAAATCCAATAGATTTGCACCACTTACCGAGAATCTTCCCGCTGAATCTCCCGACAAGGCTCCGGAGACTGTCCAATCTCCCCCCTCTACCAAGCAATCAAGGCGTGGCAAGAAGGATAAGAAGACTAAGCCAACACCTGCGATTACGGTTGATGATCTTACTTCCGAGCAGCTTGACGCCATTCTATCGGAAGAGGAAGAGAGTGCCGCTGCAAGTGATACTAAAGTGGACGGCGATAGTGCTAACTCTGAAACTGACGAGGATTATGACCCAGAGGAAGAGAGTGGTGAAGCGGGAGATGACGATGAGTCCGAGCTTACTGACATGGACGCGACTGAGGACGTAGACCAGGTGGGTCTGCCAAAAGGCAAGGAAGGTGTTCGCATATCCACTAGAACACATGGAGGCAGCGGCGCTGATACTACGACCACGGCGGAAAGCACCGTGGATGATGTTTTGAAAGGTGCTGCTTTTGGAAACTCAGCTGATGAGCATGCATGGGTGGACGAGATTGAACTGTCGGACGATGAACTTGAGCCAGAGGGCAAAGAGATCAAGGATGTAGTAGTGCCTCCTACCCCAACCACCTGTGCATCCGAGGAGACATCCCAGTCTGAGCTGTCAGCTATAACTGATCCCTCTTATATCATTCCACCTGGCAGTGACGTCCACATTGTCCAGTGTACAATCCATCTTGCACCAAATGAGAGACATACCAAGACCCTAGTGCGCAAATCCAAGTGCATCCTAGACTATCTTCGTAATATCTCGGAAGACGTCGCCATTCTAGCCCGCTCCAATTCTCCATCCGGAACCCAGCTACCACCATTGACAGATAGTAAGGACTCGCATTATCCCACTGACTACGGGACCATTCAGAGGTATTTCAACGTCAGCCAAAAGTACATCCTTGAGCAGCCCGCAATCGACGCTAAAACCCTTGAAAATCGAAGAAAGACGAAGGAGCACAACTATACCAGCAAGAAGGATCGGCAGGGGCCATCTGGTAAGCGTGCTAATCTCAAAAAGAAAGCGAAAGGCTTTGATTTTGACCACGGTCCATGTGAGCTATGGTTTACCTTCAGTATCTCCACTAAGTATCCCAACGTAGAGGACATGCTGGTTGGCCTCAATATTGACCTTGGCAGCAACATTGGTCTAAGGTCGTCCCTCAAAAACGTCCAGTGCTTCAAGTCCCGAGCTAAATACATGCTTACCTGTGTCAACTCCAACTTGTGTGCAGTCGGCGTGAGATCAATACTCCAACGATCTCTCTTTCGGGAACAACGCCGCCTATGCATGAGGAACAAGCTTGATTCGACAGAGTACTACGATCGGCCCGTCCCCGAGTTCATTGTCTACACCAAGGCTATCCGTCCGCTTAAAGGCATTCCAGAGGGTGAGCGCGATAACCTTACCTTTGATACCTATCCAGCCTATACTTGCATGGCTTTTCACATTGAAGCGGCGGAGTCGGCATGGGACCTGCTTGAAGTGCTGCTGGAGGAATACGCCGACTCCGGAAGGATTGGAGGGGATTTTGGTCCGGCTGCATACTTACTCGAAAGCCCGCATCCTGCTCATCCCGTCGGCTTGACCACTGTGCGCAATTACCATGAAGTTGGTCGAATCAGTTGTGGCTGGAACCTGCGAACCACGGTGATGGAATGCCCACATGTTAGTCAATGGTTTCACCCAGTTAAAGTCCACATGGCGGAGGTGGATGAGCTGAATCCAGAAGACGGAAAACCCACCGGGAAGAAGATAGTACCAGACCGGCCGTACGAACGAACCTCTCTAGCCAAGGAGCTGAGCAATATCACCATGAATGGTGTGCAGGTGTTCCACTCGTTTGTAGTAAGCCAGGTGGGACCTGATGCCGGTGCGTCAAGTGTGGTAGTAATGTGTGATCCAGAATGCCCATATACCCCAGCAATACGTCAGTTTGCACAAAACACACTGACCGATCTAAACTGTTTCATCTATCATCACCTATCCAAGAACATGGGCTACTGTGACAGCACGGTTCAGCGGCTAGTCAACTGCTGCTACATGAGCAGTGCTGCTCTAGCTGAGGAATCAACATGGGATGCATCAATCCAGAAAGCTACTCCGCGATTTCAGGACCGGCGCCAACAGTGGATGCTCCGTCATCGCAAGTACGACTGCAAGACTGGATCATCTGGCGGGGAAGGCAAGTCGGCAGACAAAGGCACGCCTATGCTAGGTAACAGTCCGGTCGAGATGTCAGACGAGGTTTGCTTAGAACTGGTGAAAAAGCTGAAGTGCAACCCGACCAAGACTGCTGCTGATGCCATGGATGATGATGGACACGCCTCAGCTCTTACTGGCATGCCAGACAAATCAGTGAATACGTTGGCAACCGAAGGAAATGAGGTGAATCAAGCCAAGAAGCAGAAGGATATGGCTATTGCACTGTCGCTGGAAAAGAGGAAGCGAGCGGAAATTGAAAAGAAAGCACACAATGAGATGGAAGCCCTTTGAGCACAGATCGAGCAGCTGAAATCACAGCAGGTTACCCCCCACCATAGTGGAAGCGGCACCTCCCCCCTTAGTCAGAGAGAAGACGAGGGCGTGGAGGGCCGCAGGGCATAAACTCTGAGAAGTACGCATCCATTCAGGGTACCGGTGGATGCGGAAGACCTCAGAATGATGGAGGTACCCAAGAACCTCTTCATCCTCAATTGAGTTCGGGATCTGAAGAGCAATATGCAAGGACTCATAATGGCGGTAGCAGCTCTGGCAGTGTGGCAGCTACAGCCTACAATATTAACACTCCACCAGTTGCTTCAAATGATAGGGCCATCAATAGTGGCCTCAGTCGTAGGGAGCATCTGCCTACCATTGGCGATAGAGGTAGGGGTGGCGGCGGGATAAACGGGAATCCCACTCCGAGCACGGGATTTCCAACAACAACTAACAGTGCTCAAGTTCCATCACGCATCCCGTGGATGTCTGGCTTGTCAATTGGATCAAGTCAGCAGGTGGAACGACCGATACCCGTCAGCGGCAATACTGACAATACTTGGAAATCGTCTACGAAATCAAGACGAAGGGGGACAAATAGCACCAAGAGTGACAAGAGGAGACGGAAGGATCAGGCAAGGATAGACAGGTACCGTGCCAGCCAAATGTCGCAAAAGCAGAAAAAGAGAATGCGTCAGCTGGTGTCAGGGTCTAAGAAGTTCAAGAAGTCGCTGCAGTTATCACATGAAGAGCTTCGAGACGGGGTGAAATCTTTTGACAAGTCCAGGGCAGAATACACCGTACCACAAGGTGTTAATCCGGACCTATCGGCAGTGGATCGGGCATCAACTACCGAAGCCCGGGAGATCAACTTGCTACTTCAGTTACTACACGAGGGTGGCGCAGGTATGCTTAGTCAAAGTAAACGCAGTGGGTGGGTCCGTATTATGTTTGAAAATTTCAATAGCATTGGCATCGGCACACAAAACTGGAAAATGGATCGCCTCAACCATCTCGTGAAGCAGTTGCAGATTGATGTTGTATCTGGGTGTGAAACCAATATTGACTGGAGGCAGGTCTCGGAACCGATGCTTGATCTCCTCGCACCAGCACAAGCCAAGAAAGGGACCATAGCACACAACTCTACCGGTGACATACTGCATCGCAACCAACGCGGCGGAACCATGATATCCGCAATTGGACGCCTATGCGACACGGTCACGGCCAGAGATGGGATTGGGAAAGATCCAACCAACCTTGGAAGATGGTCATGGATCCAGCTTGGTAATGACGACCTGCGTACCTACATCGTGTCTGCATATGTCCCTCGTAGGCCCCCTGCCAACTCGGCTGGTGAGACGGTGTGGGAGCAACATGAGTGCTACTATCAATCGATTGGGGACTTTCGGCGACCGGATACCATCATGTTTGAAGAGCTACTGTCCCAGATGAGAGCCTGGAGAAATGCCGGCCATGAGGTCATTCTCAGCCTAGATGCAAACCAAGACATCTATGATGGACCATTGGCAAGAAGCCTTGTCGAAGCTCCATTCCACATGTGCTGTTTGTTTCAACAAGCCACTGGGGAAAAAGCTCCAAACTCTCATTTTAGGGGAAGGACTCCAATCACCACCATCTTTGGCTCGAATGGACTAACCGTTGGCGATGGCATGGCATATCCACATTGGTACGGAGTCGGCGACCACAGGGTATTCGTTGTAGAGGTTTCCGCAGCCTCGCTTTTTGGTGGCAAATATCCAAAGGTCGGCTCGGCAGCCGCCAGGACCCTAAATTGCAAGATATCTCGATGTCGCGCCCAGTACAACTCGGTTTTAAAGTCACTCTGTGACCGGCATAAGATGCATGAGAAGCTACTCCGTCTAAAATGCCTCGATGATGATGTAACTCCAGCACAATATCAACTGATGCACAACAGATGGGACAACGAGCTTGGCGAGTTTATGTTGTCAGCCGAGGAGCAGTGTACAAAATTCAAATCATGCCAGATTGAATACAGCCCAACCGTTGGTATCTTCATCAAGAGACGATCCGTCCTTAAGTGGATTCTCAGATGGTATGACGGTGCGGTCCCAGATGTTCGAAACCTGCTGCGGACAGCGAAGCGCAATAACGTCGAAAACCCACTGACAACGTCCCGCGAAGACATCGAGGCTCGGCTGGTAGCATGCATAGGCCATCTGATGGAACTCAAGAAACAGGCTCCAGAACTGCGGCGGAAGCACCTCCTAACATGCCTAATCGAAGCGAAAAAGCGTGGTGATGATAAAGCGGTAGAAGAAATCATTAGAATACGTCGAAAAGAAAGTGACCGTAAACGACGCAAGGCGGTGGTCAAAGCGGGACAACGCCAAATGGTTATGGCAGTCCAAGTACAAGAGGATGGGGGTCTAACCACGTACGATACCCATGAAGACATTGTTCGGGTCGTAAACAGCAAGATTGGACAACGCTACAAACTAGGACACCGCTCACCGCTCTCGGCTGGTCAGCTTGCAGAGGAAATAGGACAGTTTGGTGAGAAGGACGCGGCGCGCCAAATACTTGATGGCACGTATGAGTTTCCAGATGGAACAGACGGTGCCCTAATTGAGCTGCTAAAAGAGGCAGCGCTACTAAAAGTGGAATTTGATGAGGCTGGTGACGCAGGTGATCGCAGGCTTACGGTAGAGGACTTCATCTCCTTCTGGCACTCGGCTAGAGAGGAGACCTCCTCCTCAGACTCCGGCCGTCACTTCGGACACTACATTGCGGCAAGTGACGATCCTGAACTCGCAATTCTACACGTTGAGTCGATGAACGTAGCAGCCAGCTATGGGCTACCTCTGGATAGATGGAAATCTGCACTCACCGTTCTATTGGAGAAGGTGATGGGAAACATGCTCATGGAAAAGCTAAGGGCCATATGCCTATTAGAGGCGGATTTCAACTGGTGGCTCAAGATCACTTTTGCTAGGAAAATGATGTCAAACATCAGACATGAAGGGAGAATACCCATGGAGCAGTTCGCTACAGCTGGAAAATGTCCGATCGACGGGTCAATGTGCAAACAGATGGGATTTTTCGACAGAGCCAACACCCTGCACTATCCAGCTGTGATGAACTCAGTGGATGCTGAGCAATGCTATGATGCTGTGAATCATGCAGCAACCAGCCTCGCCATGCAAGCCTATGGGATGTCAATTGAGCATGTCTGTCTGTATCTGTCTGCAATGTCAGATATGATATACCACCTCAAAACAGCTTTCAAGCGGGATGAAGCCGGCTTCTCTGGAGACAACGCAAGTGGTGACGGGACGCTGGTACCGCTGAACTACTTCAATGGTCTTGGTCAAGGCAGCGGAGGCGCACCACCGGCTTGGCAAGCCGTTAGCAGTCTTATGGTTGGCGCATACAAACGCAATGGATATGGAATGCATTCTCGGTGTGCGTGGTCACGGACAGTGAAGATTATTGCCTCGATATTATTTGTTGATGACTGCGATCTCCTCCACATGGCGCTGTGCGGACTCATATCACTGGTTCAGTTCCTAGTTCAAGTACAATACGCATTATATTTCTGGGCTCGGCTACTACAGATGACCGGCGGAGACCTAAAACAGGCGAAGTCTTTCTGGTATTTAATTGCTTGGCGGTTTGTGCGTGGCGTTCCTAAGCAACGACGGCTAAATGATCTGCCCAAGTTTCAACTTTATATTCCCCAACATGATGGCCCGGATGTCCCTATCAAACTCATCGATGTTCGCGTGGCAAAGAAGACTCTTGGCGTGTGGACCTGCCCCGACTCCTCCCCAAAACCTAAATCCGCCAAAGACAGAGCATCTCTACAGCTAAAGTCCATGGTGGACAAGGGCAACTTATGGCGGAAGCGGGTTGACGGAAGTAAGCTGAGCAATAGAGATCGCTGGTTTTCCTTCTTCACCCAGACAAAACCGTCCATGTCCTATGGCTTGGTCCCTCTGATGGATCCACCAGAAGTAGTCACAAACTCCTTCCAAGCATTATACTTCATGACTCTACCTGCACTCGGTGTCAATCGATACATCACCCTGGGGTGGAGAATGCTCCCTGTGAACTTTCAGGGGCTGGGTCTCCCTAACATGGCACTGGAGAAGCTGGCGGAATCCCTCTCCTGGCTGCAACGATTCTGGGGCGTAGAAGAAGGTGCTGGACACGTGGTACGAGAGGCCTATGAACGCCTGCAAATGGAAACTGGCTTGAATGGCAACGTCTTCCAACGGAGCTTTGGCAAATTTGGTATACTGGCGTCACACACATGGTACAAAGTGCTATGGGAGTACCTAGACCATTTTCAAGTAAAGTTGGAGTTTGATGACACGCTTACTGTTCCAAGAGTGCGAGAGCGAGACAAAGTGTTTATGGAGGTGGCCGTCGAGAAACTTGATCGATCAGAGTGGGTTGCAGTAAACAGAATGCGGAAAAAGATGAAGGTATACTTTTTCTCACAGCTAGCACACTGTGATGGGCAAAGCATTCGCGATACAGTGGTTGAGGGGATGGAAGCGGCAGCGTCGACGATGGAATTCTCACACGAAGAACCAACGCCTGCTGATAGGCGGCTCTGGAAGAAGGCACTACGTATCCTTACCTCAGAGAACTACCGGTTCCAACTTCCTCTTGGTTACTACGTTAGGGCACCACACGACAGATACGTCTGGTACTCCACGTCCGACAGACAACGGCTTCTGCAGGTTGATCAAGAAACATCAATCTCGACACTGTACCTCCCGTCGACAGCCGGTCGGCAGACAAGGCGTGGCACAATGTTTCAAAACACAGGACAACGAGATGTGCTATCGGAGATCTACACCCAATTTGCATCAGTTACTGCAGGCGATAATGCAACGGTAGCCATACACTCCACCCTCGACACTCCAGTTTACAAGACCGTGGACGGACCACCTCATCTACTGGCAGCGCTCAAACTAATGCCAAACCAAAGCCTATGGAGGAACGTAGATCTGGATGGTGATGGTCAGTGGATAATCGACGGCTTGAGAAGAGGATCCTTGGTAGTAGCGCATGATGGATCGTTTATGGAGCACCTAGACAGGACTGTCTGTTCCGCTGGCCTTGTGCTCTTCTGCACGCACGCACGCCGCATAGCAACCGCGTCATGCGCGGAGCGTACTGATTCTGACACAGCTGGCAACTACAGAGGGGAACTGCTGGGTGGTCTGCTGCTAGCACTGATAATGAGAGCGGCTGCGCCTTTCTTAGCCCACACTCCGTGCCCAGCCGTGGAGATAGCTTGCGACAATATGGGCGTTGTAATTCATGGTCAGAACCGGCACAGACCACTCAAGGAGGCTCAGAAACAGGCAGATCTCATCCGCTGCTTCAGATCCATTTTAAAAGACTGCTCTATTACCGTATCGTATGTTCATGTTTATGGCCATCAGGACGACAAGACCAACTGGGATGACTTGACACTGCAGCAACAGCTCAATGTTCACGCGGACTCGCTGGCAAAAGCAGCTTTGAAGAAGGCAGTGCGGAACAACTCCTTCATCTCCTCCCTGTTTCCATTTGAGTCCTTTCGAGTGATGATAGGTGGACGCAAAGTCACCTCTTCAATTAAGAAGGCTCTCTATGCTGACTGGGGCCGCACAGCGGCCCGTGACCTGATGTCCAAGAGGAAGATCGTCTCGGAAAGTAACTTCGACAAGATCTACTGGGAAGGGGTCGGGGCAGCAATGGCCAGCTACCCACAAATGTTTTGAGTTTATGTAACAAAACATGTATCACACTTTCAAGGCACCAATAGGCAACTCTCGCGAGATATTACACAGGAGGTTGACAATATCTGTCCTTGCTGCGGATGTAAGGATGAATCCACTGGACATATCACTCGCTGTAAGGAGGATGGTCGAACCGCCATGTTCCTCGAGTCAATTGACCTCCTTGGTGACTTTCTATACGAGACACATATGGATGGACGGCTTGTCGATTGCATCTTGACTTACCTCGAACATAGAGGTGACAAAACGATGTCTCGTATTGCCAACAGTATGCCCCTATTCTCCAACATTGCCAGCGACATTGATGCCTTGGGATGGGACTCCCTTCTTGAGGGAAGGGTCCCTACATCGCTCATAGATCTGCAATGCTTCTATCTTTGCAAACATTCGTCGTGGTGGAAAATCAAAACCTGGGCAAGTCATCTCATTCAACATCTTCTAAACATCACGCATCGACAGTGGCTCTATCGGAATGCACGTATTCACCTACGGAAGTTGGAAGGACTGACTACCTCAGAACATGAGGACATCTTTGAACTAGTCAAAGATATGATGCTGGTCGACCCATCGGATCTCCTTCCCAGACATCGGCATCTGCTGGAACGGGACTACAAGGAGCTCAGGAGCGGGTCGACAACTGCTCGGAAACTCTGGTTACAACAAATGCGGGCAGCGGTAAGCGCAGCGGACTCGGCGCCTCAGGAGGGTAGCGACCAACGTAGACGACGTGTAAGTTCCTTATCTGTTTCAGCTGTTAATAGTTATGATCGGTACAGACAACAGGCTGGTATTCCCGTCACTGAATGCCACAACTTGGCAAAGAGGGTACGACCATGATCCCTGTTATCATCCATCGATTGGGTGAGCCCTCCGTGGCAGGAGGATGAAAGGAGCTTGTTATATTACCTACTTTTCCTTGTGTGGCCCAGGCCGCTGAAGTGACATACAGCTGAAAAAAGACACGTCCAGGTTTTACATTGTTAGATTACCTATAGATAACCTGATTTACTAATATGAATTTTGAATTTTGAGTCCTTTGGGAGTTGATTTTGCTGAAGACATCTTGCGCAGCTGTTCTCCTAGATCTGATCTGATGAATAGTCTCTTGAAAGTACTCTTCGGAGGTGTGATAAAAAAATTGTTGGTGTGATGGCAAATGACAATATTAGTACTCTGTTGGAAGAATTTTTTTGAAGAGGCGGTCTAGTAGTTGATGGGTCAATGGAGCTCGGTGCGTCGGTAGGAGAGGTGAAGAGAAATTCATGAACTGTGCAATAGTGTCAGGAGGAAAATTTTGGTGTTCAGCTATCATATGGTAGTGATCTAAGCTGAATGGTAGGTGAAAATTAGTGCAGATTTGAAGTAAGAAGTAAATACTTGCTGTTGGAATGGACATTGAAATTATGAGCTTATTTCTACTGATTCAAAATGAGGATTGCCAAATGGTGAT
>JALLPD010001808.1:0-11280 GCA_036940065.1 Cyclotella cf. meneghiniana | reverse complement strand
TCATGTTGTTCAATTAAAATAAAGCTCACAATTTCAAGTTCATTTCTGCAGAAGTCTATTTTTACTTCTTACCTACAGCTAAAATATTTCTACCATTCGGCTGAGGTCAGTGTGATGCAGCCTCCGCGACCTCCTCGACCATATCTACCCTGGAACCCTCGACCTGGCGTAGACCTCGATTCCAATGCACCAACTTCTTTAAAATAATGTTGATTTGCACTCCCTTCAATTGGTCTTGCTCATCAAGCTCAGAATGAGGAACATGCCAGTTGACATAGTAGTACCTGGAGATTATTTTTTTTAAAGAAGTGAGCTATTCGAGCTCCTTCGTCTCCTACATACATGTACTTGGCAGCTGTGGGGATCCTACCGGTCCACTCGTTCCACAGCCAGCGCACCTTTCTGCGAGATGCACGTTCTCTATGCAACAAAAGTAATTCTCGAAACTTCCGACAGGTAAGATCTTGTGCGACTCTGCGATATTCATTGATTATTTGTTCTGCTGTCGCAATTTTGGTCAACCGTAGCAGGTATTAGATATAAATATGGTACGATACCACAATCTTCAGTGCAACCAACCCTGAACTGAACAACAATGGACTTAACAAAGACCACCTGCCCCCGCGAAGCATCCAATGATGCAGGGTCGAGTCCATCAAATTCTCTAGTCCCAGCGTTGGAAAGAATCGATCCCTTCTTGCGATTTCTCACTAAGGCCACGGGAAAGACAATCGTTCCCTTTCATATGCTCTCCTCTGTCCTTCCTGAGCGTTCTTTCAGCGGGAACGAGAATAATAATTCTGCTGATTTTCCCAGGGTCGGAACGGGATGCCCCGCTGACACCGACACGAAAAAAGATCACCACGATAACCTACCTGAAATATTGCTTGAATTGACTTACCGAGGTGTCCTCTATTATCAACCCGCAAAACAAATGGTGGGCTTCCCTCTTCCTCCTTCCTCGCCCAATACTGAATTGATACAAGCCACCGTCTATGTCGATTCTCCAACTGTTTCATCATTGTTGCAAAAACCGCCATCCAAACTGATTGGGAAAGGACTGCATGGATCATCGGAGGCGGCGGCCAAACGACGCATGAAGGTTTTGATGTGGACATTAGAGAAAGAGTCTAATTGGATTTGCAGAATGTGCGCTTCGGCTGAAACTTGGGATACTGGGAAAGGCGACGAACATACAGCTGTTGATACTATAGGAGAAACAACACCAGCAGAATCAACCACAGAGGAGCCCCTCACCATGGGTCGGTCATATGCTTTTAAATCTGACATCGTCGATGACGATGACGGCAAATTTAACCTGACACCTGATCATGTTAAACCGAATGACATCTTAGAAGCAGCTAACAAACAGGGAGATCGTATTTCTGCATATCAAGCATTGCATAGCTTGTTCAGCAAAACGATCAACCAAAATATATCAATTAGCACCACTGACACAATATATGATGACGAAGATGTTGAATCCAAACAAGAGAATCACTCGAAAAAACACTGGCTGCCGCGTCAGGTCGCTTATGCAGGATCTCATCCTGGTAGAGAACCACGTTATAGCACTCTGTCCGCCGATACTCTTGACAAGATCCCTCTGGAGGTCTTGCACCTTTTCAAGTTGGATATCGATGTAACAAGTGCTTCTTCCTCTGGAGTTAAATGCAACTATGACAATAGCAACAGAAAGTCCGCTCCCGATAAAAAAAGCGTGTATTCTTACGAATCACAGAAGAAACGGAAATTATTCCTTCACCAAGCGCGAGCGATTGACTCCGCTATGAGTGGCGTACACACTGTTGTCTGTACTGGTACGGGTTCGGGGAAATCTTTGTGTTTTCTTTTGCCTGTCATAGCACAGGCGCTGACATCGTTACAGCAAAAGTCAGCCGAGAATGCCGTGAATTCAGGATCAGCATCCATACTTCTCTTTCCTACAAAGGCTTTGGCGCAAGATCAAGTCACCAAAATCAATTCTTTACTGCAGTCGCTACCATGGCAATCAGATGGAGCCAGTATGCTTCGTGCGGGGGTGATCGATGGAGATACTCCTTACTCACAACGTGATACAATTGCATCTGAATGCCAAATCATCCTTACGAACCCCGATACTCTACATGCTGCGATTTTGCCGAACTGGAAGCGTCCGTCGTATAGAGATCTCCTGGCACGTGTTGCTACAGTTGTGATTGACGAAGCTCATGTTTATGAGGGTACTTTTGGGGCTCATATTGCATTAGTGTTGGCGGTGAGACGTGTTGATTACTATTTGATGGCGTCAATATCTTCTACGGCGCTTATTCCCCATTATGGTTTTACGTCCATACAGCGTTTGAAGAGAATTTGTACAGTTGCCTATGCTCAAACTGCAAATTGGCGAGATACATTGATTAATCAATCAATACAACCGAATCTACTTTTCATTGCTTGTTCTGCAACGATGATCCACCCAGAGCACCATTTTCGAATACTATGCCCTATTGCCGAAAATGAGTCTGTGTGTGTCCTCGCATCTGCTGAGGATGGCTCACCATGTGCCCCGAAACACTTTTTTGTTTGGAATCCACCAATATTAGGTGAGTTACTTGTAGATTGACAACTCAATTTATCATTTGTGGGTCGCCAATATAGTATTCTTTGTCCTTCTTAGATTTCAACGGAAATAGCACCAATAGCGTGTTTTTACCGAAACCAGCAAGAGACACAGAACGCACTGGTGACTATTCCACAAGCAATGACAACATGGAACGTGGCATAGCCATATACCCAACCAAGAAACGGAAAAGGAAGGCGTCGGATCATAGTGCTTCTAAAGTGAGAGATAACGAATCAGCCTCGGCCTTTTCTACCGAACATGTATACCCAGAGAAGTTTATACGCCGACGCCACGCCGCAGATGAGACTGCTATACTCCTGGCTAAAGCTATCACTTCTCGGGTTCGATGCATCGCATTCTGTAAAACTCGCTGCCTTGTTGAATGGGTATACGAAAGCTGTCTGTCCATCCTGCGTTCGGACACTCTGACTTCCCACTTGGTTTCAAAAATCGAGTCTTACAGAGGTGGATATTCCGCAGATGCTCGACGGAGTATCGAAGATCGACTGTTCCGTGGTGAGCTATTGGGTGTGGTAAGTAGTCAGAACACCTCAATTCATAACCCAGTTGTATAACAATCACCCAACTAAGGAAATTTCTTCGCTAAACCTAAGGTCGGGACCAACGCACTTGAACTGGGAGTTGATGTTGGTGGCATAGATCTCACGTTGCATTGTGGTTATCCTGGCTCCAGGAATTCCCTGCTTCAACAATCGGGCAGAGCCGGTCGTGGTAGAGGATCGCAATCTTGCTCTGTTATAGTTTGTTTCAGCAACCCATCTGAACAGTTTCTCTGGAAGGCCCCCAAAACGGTTCTAAGTAAGGGCGTCAATGGTATGTCCTCGTTGCCAATTCACGGCAGCCTCCTTCAGGGACATATTCTCTGCGCAGGAGAAGAATTCCCCTTAAATCTTCCGATATCTTGTTTGCTGAATGACGTTAGAACTGCAGGGCCTCAATGCCCTCTGGATGAAGAAATATTTGGCTCTCGTGCCGACTATCACGAATGCGTTGAACAACTTATCGAAAAGTCATTGTTGCAAACCAAGGTAGTTCGTGCTGTCCAAAGCGGTCAAGAAGTTGTTGATATCATTTGTCACGAAACTCACCCGGTAAAAGATTTTTGGAGCTTTCCTAAATATGGTAACCAAAGTATGCCTAATCGTTTCTAGTTGTCTGCTGTGCAGGTCATGAAAAACTCGTGGAAGAGAGTCGATCTACGGTCGATAGAACCATTGAATTATGCAATAATAGACTTGAGTCATCCGTTGCAAGGCGGGCGAACTGATAAAATACACGACAAAGCTGCTGTTTTGGATACTATCCCATACTCCCGTGTCTTCTATCACGCCTTTCCTGGAGCCATTAGTGAGACGCGTGTTGTACTCTTGTTGTGTCACATGCCTATGAGGCCTCAAAAAGTATCTGTCTTTTGCTGTAGTTATGCACCGGGGTTCTCGATACAAGATCGAATCAATGGAATCTCCACCTCCGTTTTTAGGTGGCGCGACCTTTGGCCGAAGTGGATGTACCGATCTCTTAGCGTTTGCCCGGCCAGCCCAAGTTTCCTACTCAACACAGGCCTTGAGTATAAGTGAAATTACAGTTGTAAAACAAGTAGACAGTATGGAGATACGTGTCCCAATAAATGAGGGATGTCTCGACACACCGAAAGCTTTCGTTAACAATAACACTCCCCAAACTGTTGCTGGGACAGGAATTGTTACGGTTAAAAGGTCAGTTCGTAAAAAGTCAGAATGCGATGCAAATCTTTAACTAAATTTCCCTTTCTCATTTTTCAGATCGGTGCATGGATACAAAAAGCTTTCTCATGTTCATCGAAAGGAGATATCACGCACAAGTATTGTTCTTCCATCAATGGAGTTCGATACTTCCGCAGTATGGATTGATGCCGACGCCATCAATCTAAGAGATGCAATTGTTTCTTTTGATTCCGGTGTTCACGCTCTGTCTCATGCCATGGTTGCTGTTGCTCCATTATACACTCCATGCACAAGTGCTGATATCGATTGCGATCATTCTAGATTCGAATGTACAAGAATTTTACTTTTTGATACAAGAGCAGGGGGTTCAGGCACAACATCGCTACTTTATGGGCAGCTAATTGAGCTAGTCCGTTCTGCAATTGAGTTGCTGGATGATTGCACGTCATGCCATTCAGAAGCGAAGTATGACGGCGGTTGTCCAGGCTGTCTCCTTAGCGTTCCATGTGACAACTTTCACCAGAATCTCTCACGCTCTGCGGGTATCATCATAGGAAAACATCTACTGGAACGATTACAAAATAGTACTCTGAATGTTAAGCAATCAGCATCCATCGCAGGCCCACGTAAGACAACTGCAATAGGCACCGTGAAACCGAAGTCTGTTCTTATAGGTAGACCTTCTTGGCTCGAGAACCGAGAGAATTCCCAGTTTGCTGAGGTTGATGAGTAATACTAATTGAAACTATTAATACCATGTTTTTATTAATAAAATTAAGCAGCAAATGAGGTCACATGATAGCTGATTGAATGGAGAATTATTGTTGAATTCAGACTGCCAATGTCAGTGTCAAGCATCCAGAGTAGTCGCGGCAGATAAGTTCGTTTCCAGCAAAGCATGAATCGATTGGAATATTGTTCCCCTGCTCATCAATTGCGCTGATTCCGATAGCGTTGAAGACACTTGCGTAGCAACAGACACCGAGCCAACAAACATTGAACTTTATTGAGTGGTGTAAGTACACGAGAAAAAAAGAACAAGGAAGTAAGTTCTGGTGATCTGTAGCCTGAACGACAGCAGACAGAGGATTCTTACACATTCTGTTATTGCTTTTTCATCGCCGTTTGTAATGCGATCTATGTTCTCTTTCCCGGTACATGCACTATTGATCTCTTCTAGAGGGGCCTCAGCGACAAATTTTATAAGGACAGACGGCGCTGGGGTTGCAGTCGTTGGAGAAGTAGTAGCAGGACGAGAATACGATAAACTCAAACTAAGGCACCCTGAGTAGTCTTTGCAAGCAATTTCGTTTCCTTCTAGACATGATTTGATGTCGACATGATTTCCTTCAAAAAAGGAGTGACTGTCATCATTAGATCACGACAAGCTCTTTGACATAAAAGGAAAGGAATGCTATTTACCGGTCTCATCAATGACGGATATACCGATGGCATTAAAGATCTCAGCGAAACAACAAGCACCCTGACTGCACACGCTGAGCTTTGTGATAAGAGTAACATAAAATAGAGCTGATGAGGGAATGACGGCTTCATAATGCCAATGCAATACAGTACTGAGAAACTTACGCATTCTGCCTGAGTTTCCTCGTCTCCCCTCGATAAAAGATTAGTCTTCTCTGTACCAGTACATGCTTTAGTGATCGCTTCTAAAGGCGCAGGTGCGATCGAATCAACTTCACTGAAAGAACCGATCAATTCGGTTGGTTTTGACGTTAACTTAGTTGATTGCGAAGAAGGTTTTGGTCGAGCTGTTGCCGGTACAGTCGTCACTGGTGACGCGGTAGTTGGAGGGACAGTTGGTGGAGGAGGAGCAAACAAAGAAGGTGTAGCCGAGGAAGAGTTCAGTGCAGGTGACGAAGGTGTCGGCTTGGGTCCTGTCAGAGTTAGTACCAGGCACCCTTCATAACCAGTACAGACTTCTTCGTTTCCCTCCCAACAAGAATCAATAACTAACGCGTTCCCTTCTTCATCAAATGCAGTAATCCCTCTCTTGGAAAACATATCGATGTAGCAACACAAGCCTATAGAATGAAAAAGTAATGAAGCGAGACAGCAATATCGATACGAAATAATCTCTAAATACAAGCTCACCCTCGCTGCACGCATCAAGACACTTCATGCTGGCTTGTAGGTCCTGGTTTGTGATCAACTTCACGTTATCAGGGCTCGAACATGCTTCGAATATCAAACCCGAATTTGCGAATGGCACAGGGTCACTAGAAAGAGGACGAGGAATCACAAGCGTTGGACTCGGAGAATGTGTTTTTATTGATTCTCTCCCCACCGTCATCACTAAGCAATTGGCATAATCAGCGCAAATGACCTCGTTTCCTTTCATGCAAGATTCAACATTGACAGGAAATCCGTTCTCGTCTCTTGAAATGATGCCAGCTGCATTGAATTGATCGATGTAGCAGCACATTCCCGTTCTGCAAGCATTCAGACACTCCTTTTTATCGACATTTCTTAAGTCCTTAACATTTTCGTCACCAGTGCATGCTGCATTGATTTGTTCAATGACTGCTGAAGGAGGTTTAGACATCAAGAATGGTCGGGGTGAGGATGGTGCTGGACTCAAGACAGATTCTTGGCTTTCATTTGCCTGAGACTCGTGAGGTTTGTTCGGGGCGGATACAAAAGAATTTGAGACGGTGGATTCTGTTGTGGAAGTCACGTTATCACTTGTCGAATTGGGACGATTTTGTGATGGTGTAAATGAAGAAGAATTTCCGAAAACTGGAATTGGCGGTGATGGCGACATAGATGTTGTGAAAGGAATACCAGTAGAAGACAAAGAAGAATCAGTTCCACTAGGGCTACTTTCGATGATTGCAACTGACGGTGAAGATGACGATGAATTATAATGATGATTCGACATTGACGGTGGTACATGCGTCGGTCTGTTGTTTGGATAACTTGACACAGAGGAATGGTACGTAGGTGATGACGACGTAGGATGGTAATTACCTGCTGTTGGTGTGTATAAGTGACTCCCCATTGGTGGGTTGTACGGTGACGTGTCTGTCTGGGAAGAGTCGACTGATTCATACAGAAGTGGCACGGGGGAAGCAACGGGAATGGTTGCAACAGTTGGTGTGAAGGTAGCCCTCTTTATGCTGGAGTCTGGTGATGGTGTTAGTGACGACTCTTCAATCTGGCTGAAGGCATCATGACGCTCAAACACGCCTTGACAGAGTTTTTCATAGGCCTGGCAGCTGACCTCGTTCTTTTCGGTGCAACTTGTCATCGGGTAATTGCCGTCTATATTGGGTATTTGATCGGCGACCTTGATCCCAGAGCAACACTTTGAAGGAAGGCATGCTTTGAGGCATTCGAAATCATCGGAACCGAGGACTCTTGATCTGAAAACATGTGAAAGGGCGCCACCTGCCAACGATCTCGAATCAACGGCCTCATCCAAGCCGATGTCTCTACCATAATGTCTTCGACGACGATTTGTGCACACCTCGTCAAGATTACTAGGAGGAGGGCGAATAATTCCATCCGTGCTTCCTATCCAAGGATCATAAATGACATCACAGTGCGGGCGATAAGCTTCGCACTGGGCAAGATTATTTGAAATGTCAAAACATTTAATATTTTCACCCCTGGACTCATGAACTCCGGGATAACAGCACTCCGCAGCGCGGCAGTACTCTTTGCACACACGCGAGCCATCAGGGAAGTTTGAAGGCGACTGAAAAAGTGGAAAGACAAAAGGATAGTGAATGAGCAACTGAAATTAACTTAAGTGACAAGATCTCATGACTTACACAGCGCTCTTCCAGATCTTTAGGTGGAGGGGGCAATTGCAACACTTCCGTGAGTGCTCCAAGTGACGGTTGAGTCGAAGGGATAATGGAATTGTTCACGGGTCCAACTTGTTCACCCTCCTCTCTTGCTTTCATTGAATTTAATCGTCTCTTGTTGATTGCGGGCAACGCGACAAGAACAATAATTGTCCCAATCGCTGCCAATGCCAATACAACGGTTGTTGATACACACACAAAATGTTTTCGATTCAACCCCTTCGTTGGGACAGGAATTTGCGGTAGATCAGTCCTGCCAGGTGCATTCTGAACACTTTCGAACTCAGTCAATTCATCAAAATCACCGTTCGCATCAGTAAGATCATCATCGTAGACCGATGGTGATTTGACACATGAAGGCGCAGGAGTGCCATAAGTTCGAGTACTCCGTCGACTCAAAGCATCAGTAAAATCATCATCGTGCACCATTATCGATTTGACGGATGAATGTGTACTGGTAGGAGTAATTTGAGAACTTTTACGACTCGTAACTGCAGTAAAATCATCATCGTGCACGGTTCTGGATTGGACAGAAGTAGAATCGGCTGATAAATATGCACTTGGGGCGTAACGTCGATTGCTCCGTCTACTCCTGAAATCATAAGAAGCGGTGTCTGTGATTAGAGAGGGATCATCGTCAACAATGGGGATGCTGTAACAATCTATAAAATCAAAATTGTCTATCGTATTGTAACTCTTTTCGTCTTCAGTAAATCCATTTGTGTTTGGAAGACTTCGACTTGCAGACTTTGAACGGTACATAGCCTGACTTGCAGGAAATTGACCATTATCACTGTAATGGGTGCGACGCCGTCTGCCAGGATACGAGGTACTGGTGTGTCTTGTGCTGAAACTCATTTCGTCAGCCGCGGTTCGATTTTTGCGGGGCCTGTAACTCTGTTCATGAACTTGTCTGGTACTGAAACTGTTCTCACTACAACGGGTGATAACATCGTCGGGAGCGAGTACATTTTGATACTGTCTGGTGCTCTTGCGGCTAAGGCCGGATATTGTGCTAAAATCTTCAGCAGCGGTTCGAGCTTTCGAGACATGCCGTCTAAGATTGTCTTCGAAATTACTTCTTCTTCTCGGTTCTTGTTCGCTTTCGTTGCTCTTTTTTCGTGGCGAGGAACTTTGACCAAGATTATGGACTTTCATTCGGGTTCTATGTTGGCTAAAGGGGCCCATTTCCTCATCCAGGCTGCGATGTCGACTGCGCACTTGAGGTCTTCTTTGACTTGAGTCATCCTCAGTTGCAAGATGATGCTTATTTTCGACATGTTCGCATCCGCCAACGGTCTGGCGTCTACTTCTATATCTATCTTGAACTTGTGAGGGTGATAATGAATGAGTTGAAACGACATCAAAAGATCCCGTGGGGTCAATTTGGCCTACATGACTGATAGTTGGATTTCTGCTCCTCGGTGCAGATATAGTACGTTGAATCCTTTCTTCATGGTTTTTAGTTCCAGTACTGTTCCTGTTTTTGAGGGACGTAATGCTTTGACAAAGTCTACCTCTACCTTCAGCGTTAGAAATTTCGGTGGTATTCTTTTGATTTTTATCTTGGATGGATTTGTCTTTTCGACTGATTGATCGATTTCTGATTCTCGGTGCAGATTCGGCACGCCGAATACTATCTCTGTGGCGATGTGTGTCCGCACTGCTCCTGTTTTTGGAAGACGTAATGCTTCGACTAAGAATATTCCTCCCTCCAGCGTTTGCAATAACAGTGAGATTATGCTGTAGCGTATTGTCCCTCAATGGATTGTTCGGATGTACTTCGTTTAGGGCGTTATTAGAATTCGCACCTTGTGGATTAGTGATGTCAGTTGCAACACTGTCACTACTATGAGGAATGCCAGCATGTCCTGTCCTTTTTTGCTCAGAGAGAGCACTATTTTCTTGCTGGCGTTTCATTCTCACATGAGGGGAGATAAATGGAGCAAGCTTATGATTGTTGTTGACTTCGTCGATAACGGCTGTTTGCCACCCCGGTCGAATAGAAGAACTATGGACAACTCGCTCAGTAAGCTGGGATGCATCAAATTCTCTCGAGATGATAACGTTGGATCTGGCTTCGCCTGCAGCTTGCACTGTTCGCTGAAGTGAAATACTATTTTTGTCCGTAGATGTGATGCGACGAGGATCTTTTTCTACGTCCTTGATTTCGTAATTCTTAATACTTCGTTTTGATGGGAAACTTTTTGGACGTTGTGAAGCAGGTTGATTAGTGGCATGTGCTTGTTTTTGCATGGCGCTATGTGCATTCTCTATGTCAACAGTAAGTGGGGCGTCCCTTACAGTATCCGTTTCAATAGTGCCATCTGTAATCGTATCACTGACAGACAGCGGCTCATCGACTTTGAGATCCAGAGCAATCGCACCACGCCGTTTGCATCGCTCCCGCGTCTTCTGCGATTGGGCTTGAGGCTCGGACGCCCATGACGACAACGGAAGGGTGGCATTCGATGCCAACAGTCCCTCTTCATTTCGAATATTCTCTACTGGCATAGTATGCTTAGGAAAACTGCTCTTGCCGCTAGACGGTGGACTGTGATGGAGAGCGTTATCACAATGTTATACCATCAATTCCACCTGCCTGAGGTTGGGTTCGCGTCTACAATAGAGGTCTTGTACAATACCATAGTCTCTGTCTCTGTAAGCCAACCGCACTGGTACCGGGGAGGGTACATACCGGGGCAAATAATTTGAGACTGAACAGAATAATAAATATTATGATGAAAACATTCAGAGTGTATGGTATTCTGATGGTACATATTATGATTTCGATACCATGTACATCGGTGAACAAGGAAATCAGGAGATCGTCTCATTTTACAAAATCTCATCTCTTATCAGGACATATTATTTTGTACTATTGTAGAAAAATTGGGGTAGGATGACTGCCCCAAGGTAAATATGCCATAATACCCAATAAGATATCATCGAGTACAATAAGTAAATGACCATAATGACCGAAGTTCGAAAAGCATGTGAAATTGCTATGTGCCAAAATATTGGAAAAGTCATGTCCATACCATAGACAAAATCATAGTACTATCCGGCGTTGCTGAAAATTTGGCACGTGTGGCCACGGGTACCTTAAGTAGGATCTAGT
>JALLPD010001807.1:0-11280 GCA_036940065.1 Cyclotella cf. meneghiniana | reverse complement strand
GCTCGTGACGTCACAGAAAGTTCGCTAAAAAAAGTAAAAATAACAGGAATAGTGATGTCACGTATTCCTATTATGCACCTATGTAATAAGAGATGCCCTTAGACTCCTAGAATTAAATAGGAAAAATTCATTTATGAATATACACATTTAGGAATATTAGGAATGGGAATGGTACCTATCCTATGTTATAGATTTAGGACTATAGGCCAATAGGAAAATCATAAATAGGCTTATTATTATGGCTCCAGTATTGCGCATAAAAGGCTATGCAGCTTTTATGGTAGGATGGTTCACTAATTAAAATGTTTATCCGTTAAAAATCATGTCCCATCCAGTCTCAAAAATTTATTTCACCACTCACGCCACAGCCAAATCCGCACAAAAAATGTACATCACAAGACCTTGTAAAGGATAAAATGGTTAACGCGTCAACCCCATCCGTCAAATCGGGTTGTCTCATCATCGAACCAGAGTCAAGAACAGCCGCACCAAGCGCAAACAAATCTGCACGCTTTTCTGTCACCAGTACGTTGAAGTTCATGCATTATCCATCATCAATGGAGACACATGCGAGATGGTATAACAAGGACGACAGGATTCGTTTTCTGGAGGCTCGTGCTCGAGATGTGATGAAATGTTCAAGGTTGGTTATTGCCAAGATGGAGCAGAACGGTCGCCTCAGTGCAGAAGATAGAGTGCAGTTTATTGGTTTAGAACAAAGTTTAAAGCAGAATATTCATTGCATCATTATACTCAGGAAGAATCATGTGCGCAGGATACTTTTGGAACAACAGCGACAACACCGCTTCAATGAATGCTCCGAAGAGCAACTTGCGCAGATATCAGAGGCAAGCTCCAAATTGTCACGGGCGCTTGCTCGCAGGCTTGCTGTGTCATCTATGGAGATGCTGTCTGAAGAAGATGTTTTGGCAAAGTAATCGTTAGAATACACAATACTAGTGTAAATTATCTCACAACATTACAATTCTTTTTATAGCATACTCGATTCAAGTCTGTCATCTCCATCGCCCTTTCAAAGACTGTTCCAACAAATTGCGTTTTGTTTTTTCCCTGCGCGTGGCCTTGTGTCTTGTGTAAGTTCTGCAGTTAGCGGCGGTGAAAGGGGTAGACTTACAATCCTAAAGAGTTGAACAAGTTTTAATCATTTTTATTTTCTGCCGCCAAACATCTAGTTTATGCGAGCAGCAAGGATTAAGATCCTAAAGAGTTGCGATGCGCCGTCCAACTAACTTCCTACATCCAAGAGTACTATCTCTCATTCCGGTTATAGGGGTACACAGTGACCACCCAAATGTATCGAACCAACAGCATGCTCTCACTTGCTTGTCTCCTCCTTATGTCATCCCATACTCCTTGCCATCTCCTGTTAACGTTGTATGATGACATTGCATAGAAAGAATCAGGCAAAAGTTGCGACTGTCAAGGTCTCATCGGGTCAAACTTGACAGATGATTGTTCAAAATAACAAAATTGGTTGACGAACTCCTGAAGTCTCTAAAGTACATTCCATGAGGATAATTCTATGATATTAATCAACAATGTTTAAATAATCTATCGATTGCTCATCATGACAACAACTTTAGCACGACCCAAAGGACAGAATACTTCTCCATAGAGTAGAATATTCTGCACTTGTTTGGGAAGCAGTAGTATTCAAGACCAGCAAAACTGGCTGTGTGACCGAGCTTGATAGATTCTGTGCTAAATCGCAATCAGATAACAGAATCTCGGCTTGTCGAGCCTGACCCTCAAGATGAGTCTTCTTGTGTGCAGAGGGAACGCCATTGGTAGGACAGGCGACGGAGGCGTAGCATTCCATGTGAGTGGGGCATTGAGATGACAGTCCCGAGGGACAGTGAATGGGTCCCGTCGACAAATCGAGAGACGAGACCGAAGAAGATCTTGATTCACAGACAGACTCGACCGCCTGCTCCCAGCTAGTCCCACACACAAATCTGCTCTCCACTCCCAGGTCATCAAGAGTGTGAAACACTTCCTCTCTGTCTGTAACCATTTTCTTCAATACACTCGACTCCTCCTCCAACATTCGCCTCTTCATCTCCACGCTGGACGGAATGCCGGCATAACAATATTCGTTGTCGGGGCATTCCGAGTCCAGGCCGGTGGGACAAAGAGTGGCGGTGACTTGTAACTCCTCGGAGGAATCGAGGGAGAGCCGGGAGATGGCGTGCGAGAGAGAGGCGCCGCAGGCAAAGACGGCGGGATCGCGTGCCGTGTCAGCTGTGGCGGGAAGAGCTGATGACGTTGCGGCTTTTGGGGTGGCCGATCGTGTTCGACGTGCGTGACGACTGGTTGGTGGTCGTGGTCGTCGAGCGAATGCCGGGGAGGCGAGGAGAATGGAGGCTGTTGCCATGGCGGCTGCGGCAGTTTTGCTCATTCTCTTGCTTGTTTTCACCATTTTAAATTCAAAGGTTTAGTTATGATATCGACGACGGCTTGTAGATTGTTTGAGGGTGTAGGCGTGTGTGAATGACGACTTTCGGTCTTGCTGTTGCAACTTGTGAGACCGCTCGTTGAATAGTCGATTTGACGATGTCTCAGGCTATTGGTGTTTGTTGGCGTTTGAGGTGAAGTAGTGCGAGAGTGTAAGCCTCTATGTGCGATCGTGTTTTTATTCAATCAACGACAAGGCCGACCTGAAATCGTATGCATCAGAATTGATCAGAATGAGCTGCCATTTTGAAGGGATTTGCGTGGGAGCACAATTAAATCAAGTCCTTCGTGCTGGCGGTCTTTTCCCTCGTCTCTGTCGCCGCGATCAACACGACAAGGCGGCAATATTGGGTGGGGTGGTGGCACTATTGATGAATGGGAACATTTTTAGGGCTGTTTGGCCGAAGAATCGTGTGTCAGGCATCTATTGCCATTTTGATCGTATGATCACCAATACAGTCATGGAATTATTGGGTAGTCATTTTGGTGAATTCGAGGGCTGTTTCGATAACGGATTATTGCATGGGCTGTTGTTATTGTCCTTCTGCTTATCACCTATGTTGTAGAGAGTGATGGACGAAGAGAGAGTCAAATACCTTTTAAGGTGTAGAACGATTATCAATAAGTTCGAACAGAATTCAAGCTTGACTCATATTATGCGTTAGATCTCTATGGGTACCTTTCGTTCAGACCAGGAATGTCGGGTACGATCGATCACGCCCAAGTGTTTATCACTCTTCACCTGTCAAATTGAACAACCAACCAAAAAGTGTATGGTAGTGCCGTGAAATTAAAAAAGTATGATGACAGGGTGGAAGCTATCGTACCATACTATTATCTTACTTTGACAACAGACCATAGAAGGGTCATTCGTGAATGCATGCAGATTAGGTGTGTGGTATTGTACCATACTTAGTGGAACATGTTTGTGCGCATCATAGTTATTGTACAGTACTAACCCTCATCTCTTGACTAAATAATTCACCTTCTCGTTTTTGCGATTCGTTGCGCAATTAACAATAATCAACAAGGCAAGCATCTGCAAGCATCACTCTCTAGAGAGGTTATGCTGCACCTTCTGTATTCCTGTCTGACCACGATAAGATCCGAGGATAGTAGTCAGTAATCTTATTGTTTTCAGCGTCAACCTAAACCCTTCAAAAACTACTTGTCACAATCGATTGCGGTGGAATCGAAACGACGCGCAACGCACAATAAAATCAACCCCGATAATCCAATTACCAATAATATTTGAAGCGTGACAAAAATAATCCAGTGACACGTTTAATCAAGAAACGATATCGATAATCAATCAAATATGAAGTCTTTCATGTCGCTTCTGTTTCTCGGAAGAGCGTCGTGCTCTCTCCATAATGACGCAACCGTGACGGGTGATGCGGCAATCACGAATGACAACAATGTCAGAAATCGAAAGCGAAGATGGCTCGATTCTTCGTCAAGCCACGTCGCTTTGTCGTCGTCTTATCGCGACATGGAAATGGCTGCCATGTATATTGACGACGCCGCCAGCAAGAGTCTGCGTGGCTCTCAACCATTGTCACGAGCTCTCAGCGACGAACTCAACAATGAGTTGTCCTCGTGGTCCGCCCAGGACTACTTGGCCACGCACCCGTACTTCCCCTCGCATTCAACTCAAACCTGTCTCGATGCGCGATCGACGTCTCCCCCGGAATGGATGACGTTGCAAGGCGGATACGCCGAGAATCACTTGTTTGCCACACTAGAGGAATGCTGCGCGAGGTGGGGCTTCGACGGATGTGCCATCCAACAAACTCATGCTGATGTTGCAGATGTCGCTGGAGTGCAAGACACTGCAGCACTAGGTATGGATCGAATCATGGACACCATGGACGCCACCGTGTCCGCCAGTCCTCTCCACGACAAGAAAGAATCGCAACAGGATACATTTATGGGTGCCTCTCAAGTTGCCCAGACGGAGGCCACCATCAACAACAGCAACAGCAACAACAACAACAACAACAACTACATTGACAGCAATATCGAAAATCCCACGGCTGGAGCAGCCGCATTGTCCTCTTCGGATACCTTCCCAACATACTCCTGCGGAACCTCCTTTTCCACCGCCTCCCAGTGCACTCAGCTATGCCTCTCCGGGTCTCCCTGTCCAGACGGTCAATCGTGCTTCAGCGACATTCCATGTCCCTCCTCGATAGTTGCCGCCGCCATGGGATCCGTCGGAGATGAAATACTCAATCTAGTGGATGGAGGACGAAACGGTGACTCGGTGTCGCGCAACGTCTGCGGATCCAGCTACGACGAAGCCGAAGGGAGCTGTAAAAACGGGTACACGGAATCCTTCACGGCATGCAACGACGGAGCGACTTGTCCGGAAGGCCAGATTTGCTACACTTCCATTCTGTGTCCCATGCCACCCACGGTTTCTCCCATGCCCACGCGTGCGCCCATCCCGAAGTATCAAATTGGCAACCATCCATACAATATCGTGGGATATTACGCCGCTTGGCAGTGGTATGATCGTCAAAAGGTCGCTGTGCCCAAAAATATACAGTGGGATAAGATTACCAGGGTGACATATGCTTTCTTTATGTTGGATGAGACTGGAGATGTTTGGGGAACCGGTGAGTACACTAGACGATGGTTCAGGATGGACAGTGCTTCGTACGTTATTACAGTCGTTCGTTTGGTACTCACGATCACAATCGCGTTCTCAACAAAACACCAAAACATTTGACAATTTCAACTCAATAGATTCATGGGCTGATCCTCGAATACTCTACGGTGACATTGTCCTCTCACCCCCCGTGGGCGAAGAGTGCTCCGCTCTCAACTCCACCGCAACGGGATGTTATTGTCATTGGTCTCAAAAAAATGCCAAGGAGTGCGCCTTTCATGATACATCTACCGGACTCATACATTTGGCTCATGCCAATGGAGTAGAGGTTTACCCCTCCATCGGGGGATGGACCTTGAGTGATCCTTTCCCGGCAATGGCGGCAGATGCAACTTCGAGGCAACACTTTGCACAGAAATGTGTTGAGTTGATCCAAGATTATCAATTTGATGGCATTGATATCGATTGGGAGGTGAGTTACAACAGGAACAATATGGTCCAAGAATGCTCACTTCGTTCACACTCTAGTCTCATCAACTATCCGGCTGATTTACGCGCTGCCCCTTCATATGTTTTAGTACCCCGGCTATGCCGATCATTCAGGGACACCCGACGACACTCAAAATTTTGTCCTGTTACTCCGCGCCATTCGCGATGCCCTTGACGATCTCGGTTCCAAAACTAACAAACGCTACGGACTCACCGCCGCGTTGCCCTGTGGACCGTCCAACATTGCCAATGCGGACGTGGCCGCAGTCTCCGAAATATTGGACGAATTGAATCTTATGACGTATGATTTTCACGGAGCCTGGGATGCCACGACCGGTGTGAATGCCCCATTGTTTGACCAGGCGAAGGGTGATCCGGAAAAGGGATGGAGTGTGCATGGTTGTGTGGAGAATTGGGTCGGCAGTACTAGCGGAAATCCCAAAGGGCAAGAGATGAGGAAAAAGGTTAATATTGGGTGAGGTTCAAGGGCTGGTTTATGATGGTTCCTACTGCACCATACACACATTGTTGTTCATCATATCATTTTATTTTACGTCCTTCTGTCTCATGTGCAGCCTTCCGTTCTACGGAAGAAGCTACCTGGATGCCAAGGAATTGTACACTCCTCACGGCGGCGTCGACGAGATCAACTGGAAAGAAGACGACGGCAGTCCTCAATACTTTAACCTCATGGCACGAATGAGTGAAATGACTTCTGTTCGAGACGACGTCACCAAGACTCAATATGCCTACTTCAACAATGGAGATGGCTTCGTTTCATATGACGATGAGCGAGCGATATGCGACAAGGCAGATTACGTCATGATCAATAGACTGGGTGGTTTCATAATATGGGAACTTAGTGGTGATATGATGGACGATTTGTATTCTCCTCTCCTTGAGGCTCTTAACCGCAAGCTAGTAGTGAAGGATCTGGACTGCGAAGAAACCTTTGGAGGAAGGCAAGAAGCCATGTCTGGAGCCTCTACCTCTGAATCGAACTTATCACCAGTTGCTAACATCGCCGTGTTGACGCCAGAGGCCGAAGAGCCCATTATAAGAAAAGACAAGACTGAGATTGTTGGCGTCCCCGTTGTTGAAAGGCCACTTCCGGCTCAAGCGCCAGCTCCTCAACCTCTTTCATCTCCAAGCAGCAACGAATCGCCGTATACGATAGACAAATCTACTCTTGGCACCATATCAGTCGCAGCCGCTTCATGCACTGGTGGCTGTCCAACTGGCTCCACATGTGTTGGTAACCAAGCAGGTGGTCAGCTAATTAAAGATGAGGAATGTACGCCATGCAACTCAGGACAGACGTGGTGGCCGTGCGACATACAAGGTTTGTGTTGGTGCTGGCTGGATGGGACGGATAGAATTGCCCCTGCTCCTGAATCTGGAATAGAAATTCAAGTGACGGATCCGCATTATACGGTTTGCGATGACATTCTTACCCGAGACATATTTGTAAGTGAACGCAGTACAGTCAATGAATGACTCATTAGTGATGTCACTCAATCCTTCTTGCTTTCTGGTTCAGGATATCATTGCCCCCGAACACAAGGAGCCGTACTCTTACACTGGTCTATGTGATGCAATTCTATCTTACAATGCGCATCATGCAGAAAAAGCATTTGGGATGGGGGACCTGTTTCAGAGAGCTGCAGAGTTGGCAGCCTTTTTGGGAAATACATTGCACGAGAGCGATGAGTTTCGCGCTGGTCGAGAGGTGAGTCGGTGATATCATCGCTCTGATCGGTTTTTAACATCTTATTTACCATGTGCTGAATGTTTTTGTTGTGGTGGAAATGGCTTAGTACCTAATGTGTGCCGACCACAAGACAATCGGTGACCAGGTCTATTGTAAGCCCTGTGATAGTGGAACCTTTGATTGGGCTACATTCACGTGTCCTCAGTCGCTTGTATCAGGCGAAGCGGAATTCAATGAGTATTGCCAACCAGAATCCGTTCCACCAGAGGCATGCAACTGTGGAAACGGCAAGGGCCAAACGGGAGAGCTTGAAGGGTATGTAAATGCGAACGACCTATTTTTTGGACGAGGAGCAATCCAGCTCAGTTGGAACTATAACTACATTGGAGCATCTATTGCTTTGACTGGATCACCGGACACCTTCTGTGAAAATCCAGGTGAGAACCATAGTTTCCCTCGAATTCTTTGTGCTTAGAAACAGTTACTGACACCTTAACTTGCCTGGCAACTATTGTGAAGATCTTGTTGCCACGGAAGGAAAATATGCTTGGGGAGCTGGCTTGTTCTTTTGGATGGAACACAGCAAGGAAGGTACAACGTGCCACACAGAATCCTTAAAGAACATGGATTTCGGTGGCACTCTTAACAACATTAATGGGGGGTTAGGTGAGAATTTTTCATTCTGCTTCGAGATGTCACCTTTCGAAGCAGTTTCTCTCACGCCTAATTTCATTCCTCTTAGAATGCCCTGCTCATGGTGGCTGGCACGAAGAAGCAGTGAAATCAAGGCTCAATCGTTACTGCCGTGCGTCCAAAGCTCTTGGGCTACCTAATCTTATGACGCTGTCAGGCTGTGCAGGGTTGGAAGAAAAAATGACGGCATGCCTATCTGAAGGCACATGCGCGGATTGCCAAGATTTTGTTGGAACCTCTCCCGGAGATCATCCTACAAACTTCGTCCTTCCAGCATCTGTACACTCCCCAACTGCATCAAATGCCGATGTCGAGCAACAAACCGAGCCCGAGACGGAAGCTCCACTTTGTGGCAATGGACTAATGGCGCTTCCTGGTAATCCAAAATGTTGCGTATCGAACACTGCGTTCATTGGTGATGGAGCGTGTGACCCCGATGCCCCATACAACACTGAAGCTTGTGGTTGGGATGGAGGCGACTGTTGCCGGCAGACATGCAATACAGACTCTCCTTTTGGATGCAAGACAAAGGAAGGAGGTGACCTTGGAGAGTACGGGTAAGCCAAGTAGAGTCTTTTCACCTCTTAGTGTAATTTGAAAGTATTCAATCTCACCCTCTTGACTATGTCACTGCACGTAGACCGTTTGGATTTTTTTGTCTCGATCCATCACAAAGAGTGAGTAACGTGACAATATCAGTGACTGATGATCTTTTAACATTTTTTGTCATGCCTCAATTTTTTCTCTTTTGTTTCAGGGTGATGCCATCGACTCTAATCGCTGCATCGACGTTGAAAGAGAAAGAATAGGCGATGGAAAGTGTAATCCTATGTATAACACAGCTGAGTGCAAGTTTGATGGGGGAGACTGTTGTGAGGAGACATGCGACAATGAGTTTGCGTTTTATCCATGTGGTTCCGGCATGCAATCTTATGTTTGCATGGATCCTAGATTTAAGGTAGGCCATCTGAAATATTATCTTCATCTGAATTTTCTGTTCGTCCACTAATTTTCAACCACACTCCTTCTTAAGGTTGATACTCCCGCGCCATCTTCTAGACCAACGCCGGCACCCACCAAAGCATCAAGGAAACCTACAAACTTACCGACACAACGACCGACACCAAGAACTCGCAAGCCGACTTTGTCACCATCTTCAGGCCCGATATCTCGGCCATTGTCAAAACTGTCACCTGCCCCGATGCAAAATCTAGTCGAATCTTTCTCGTCTTCCACTGAAAGCACTTCTTCTCCATGCCCATCAGATTTCAAAGAATGCAAGAACACTGGGATGTATGTCGACAGAGACCCAGAGAATAACTGCCGTTTCAGGCCCTGTGAACATGTAATCTTATCTCTAGAGACACCTTCTGCTGGCATTGATCAATCTGAGATGCCATGTCCTTCGGACTTCAAAGAATGCAAGAACAGTGGGATCTTTGTGAGTAGAAACCCATTAAATGGGTGCAAGTTTAACTCATGTCCGGAGAAAAAAGGGGACCCAGAAGAAATGAACGCTCCGTATGACTCTGCTTCCTCTTTTGCTGAAATAACTCCGGTTAAAGACAAGCCACAATCACCGGAAATGCGTTGCCCTTCCGACTTCAAAGAATGCTCGGGCACTGGAATCTTCGTTAGCCGGGATCCCTCGAAGAACTGTCGGTTCAAGCCTTGTCCTCACAACGAAGAGGGGAATCCAAATGACATCGATCTTACAGATAAGCATCCTTTTTCATCTTTGATAGAATCTACGTTGCATGGAAAAATCAGCAGCGCGGTGGAAGTAGATATTCAAGAGACCAAGACACCTACTCCCGCCCCTGCGAAGAATAGTGAGAGTTCCTTGTGTCCTCAAGATGTACGTGAATGCCTTGATGGAAAGTTTGTAGGTAGAGATCCCGCCAATGGATGCAAGTTTTCCCCATGCGCAAACGCAGTCACAACACAAAACTCCGATGACGAGGAGGGCGAGCAGAATGATGGCAACTCAAAACATACAATAGCGAGCTCCATTGCTGAAGCACTTGGCGGTTTGCACCACAAAGGTTCTCCTATAGACGAGTTTGAAGTGAGGCGTTCCCCTCTTGTTAGCAGCGTTTCTAAAACTGTCAACGAGGCAAGAACCGAAATGACTAGCTCGGCTCCCAGTCCAAGCAGTCAGGACAAAACTGTCCAGCATTCAGAGATCATGCTCAAACCAACAGATGATGCCTCGATTTATGGTGGACACAAGACAAGAAACTACGGTTTTGAAGAGGACCTCAAAGTTGATGCTGACTCTGGAAAGATTCATTCTTTAATCCGTTTCGACCTGACCTCAAAAGTGCCACTAGATTCTAATAATATAGAGCACGCCACACTGAGGTTATGGGCCACTGACTCATCCTCTTCATCAGGTGGCTCTGTTGAGAGTGCTGAGCATTCTGAATGGAATGAGTCAACTGTGACATGGTCGTCAGCTCCTCAGGGCAACAATGACTTTTCGGATACACTTGGAATGATTACTGCTGGAAAATGGTACAGCCTAAACGTTACGCCATTGTTAAAATATGCCGTAAATAATCAACACAAGAAGATCACATTCCGATTATCATCATTGGATCACGACAGAGGTGGATATGCGTCAAAGGAATTTATGAACAGTGAATATTCCCCTGCTTTGGTAATTGATGTTCTGGAGCCTGTAACATTCAAGCTTCCGCAGGAAAAACTGAACAATCACCGAAAAGGACATTCGTAAGGATGGCCATCATATATCATTTGCTAATATGGCAAATTACTCATAATTCGGGCTATGCGCCAGAACGCAAAGGCAATAAATAGAAGAAGAATATCATACTAACAACAGTCAACTGAAAAAATTATGTTAAGGGCAATTTTTTGTACTGAAAACGAAACCATGAGTAAAAATTTTGCATTCCATGTTAGTATTTTTCAAAACGTTTGCAAACAAGATTGATCGCGATGATCACCCTACGATCAACACGACTCATTAAATACCCACGGAATAATAATGTTCATACAAACAGACGACCCTGCAATAACTTTTTGATAAATTAAAAGACTATTCTGTTTAGCCCGTTCAATCAACATTGTGTGAAGGCAAGTAATATGTTGGGGTTGAGGGAAATCCGCCTTCGGGGATTACTAATTTGCTAGCAGGCCTAGGTAATTGCTGAGACTTATTATTATGGAAAGTCTTCAGGATTTGAAGCTGGATTGACATTAGAATTTTCAGTCGTTTTAGGGCATCTCTTAATACGCAGATAACAGGAATAAAAATGGGTTATTCCACTTA
>JALLPD010001806.1:0-11304 GCA_036940065.1 Cyclotella cf. meneghiniana | reverse complement strand
CGTGAGGTGATATTCGGCTGGGTCGGCGGCGTGACCCTCAAGATCGAAGGGGACAGGAGACGGCGTGCTGTCTCCATCTTCCTCGGTACTTCCATCCTCACCGCCGGTGCCACTTGAAGGGTCGCCGCTGGATCCGCCGCCACTCGACGTCCCACCATTGGATCCGCTGCCACTTGTCGTCCCACCACTTGACCCGCTGCCACCGGACGAACCATTCTCTTGAGAATCACTCGTCGAATCGTCGGAATGATAACAAGTGTACGATCCGCAATTCAATGCATTGGGATTGGCATTGCAGAACTGATTGCAGTATTCGAACTCGGGGCTCATGGCGGGGCCGGTCCAGCCGGAAGTGCCTTCTCCTTGATTGCTGTTGGTGGTGTCGTTGTTGGTGGAGCCATTGGAGGAATCGGCAGAGCCACCACTGGAATTGGTAGAACCATTGTTGGAGGTGGTCGTTGACCCGTCAGTAGAACCGTCGCTAGTACCGGTGGAACCGTCGGTAGAACCGTCGCCAGTACCAGTCGACCCGTCGGTAGAACCGTTGCTAGATCCAGTCGACCCGCCGGTAGAGCCGTTGCTAGATCCAGTCGACCCGCCGGTAGAACCGTCGCTAGTACCATTCGACCCGCCGCNCCAGAACCACTATTGGCAACGCCATCGACATCGGCAGATCCACCGCCAGAATTAGCAGAGCCGCTATTCGATGAAGACGAAGCGGCACTTCCACCCGAAAGCATCACCGCCGTCGAACCACCCTCGCTCGACGACGAAGAAGATGTCATGGAAGAATCCAAACAAAATTCTCCGGAAGCATCGTACTTAAACTTTCCATGGACCTCCACCAAAGCCCTTCCGGTATAAAATCCCGTATCCGTACCCAAATACAACGTCCCCGAACCTCCGCCCAAATCGCAACAAAATCCATCTCCGAAACTATCCAACAATACCAATTTATAACACTGATTGGAAGGAAGCTCCATCCGTTCCAGGACGATTTGATTCTCCCGTATCTTATAATATCCCGGAGTACGTTGGGCGACGACGCGCGGAACCGGCGAGGTCAAAATAACAAATCCCGTTTCGACGGCCATCATATCCAACTTGAGCTTGAGCGTGACCGTCTGCCTCGGAGTCTCCGCGGCCGCCGCGCTGTTCATCGCCATGTCCTCTCCACCAGGACAGGCGTACTGCTCCGGCGGATCGGTGCTCTCCTTACAAACCACGGTCCGTATCCAATTGAAATGATCCGCCGTGCGAATCATGACGGCGGGATAATCGGGATCGACGCACCCGTATCCGAAGGATACCACGGCGGCGACCGCGTCTTGCGAGGGAGAATCTCCGCGAAGGACGGCGGGCCCGCCTCCGTCTCCGTAGCAAACGTATCGATTTTGTGCGGCGGCGCACACCATGTCGTCGAATATGTTGTCCGCGAGAGTGGCTTCGGAGGTCGCGCCGGTGTCGGGATCGGTGATTCGCACGGAGGTGGAACGACAGTCGTTGTTGTTCATGACGAGGAGGTCGGCCTCGCGTAGATCGTCGCTGTATTTTTTGGAGGATGCGGCGTCGTCGGCTCCCCATCCCAAGACCGTGAGTTCTTGTCCGGCGTCGACGCCGTCGGAATCGATTCGAACGGGAGAAAATCGACTCTTCCCGAAGACCTTGACGATCATGACGTCGTGTTCCAAGGTGGCGGCGTCATACTTGGGATGCTTGACGACTCGTTCGGGGATCAAATTCTCGTAATTCAAACGATACGTGGACGATTCGAAGGCGTCATAGGGCACCTCCTCGCTCAAATTGATTCGTCCCACCTCGATCCCATTGAAGGCCTGATAGGTCTCGTCGCTCCCCGGCGGAGTGTATTCGGCGCAATGTGCGGCCGTCATGACGAGATCCGGTGCGATCAAGAATCCGGTGCACATGTGATAATCGAATTTGCCCGCGTTGGGCGAGGCTCCCTCGATTTGGAGCGAGGCCATGTAGGGGTATCGCGTGGGGTCTCGGGTGGCGGTGGAGGCGGAGCCGCCTATGCGTAGGATTTGGAGGGCGGAATAGGGGGAGAGGGAGGTGGCCGGTTCTTCGGGGGGCGGGGAGAGGATGGTGGTGGTCGTTTGTGTGGAGGTGCCGAGCATGAGGAACGGCAGCGGAGAGGACGACGATGCGTCTCGGTCTTGTTCGTCCGGTGGTTCTTCCGGAATGGAGGCACTGGAAATAATGACGTTTTCTTGTTCTTCCGCGTCTTGGAACGAATGGCCCTTTTGATGAATCACCCCCAACCGCCTCGTTGATTCTCGTCGGCGTCTCGTCGCGTTGCTTCGAGTGTTCATGTCGTGATGAACGGTGCCACCGTTGGCGTGGCGACGCATGTTATCGTGCGATGCTGCGGCGACGGTGACGGCGAGGCAGCAGCCGAGCGTGGCGGCTGTTCGTCTTCGTGGGTTCACCATGGTTGTTGTGCTTAGGCGAGGAAAAGACGACGGTGATTGTCCTGGATTTACTCACAATAATTAATGATTTATGTCAGAGACGCGACAGTTATTGATTGAAGACCTTAAGTCGTTCTTCGTTAATCGTTGTTGTCGTTCATTCGTTTCACAATATGTATAATAATTGCATGGAAGTAATCGTATTGCAATCAAGCAGGCCCTCTCGGTCTCGTCGGCCTTGCTTTGTTTACACGTTGTCGTCCGAGAACCGCACGCCGCGATTTTATACTATTGCCGGCGCGGCGCTCGTCCGGGGGAAACGGGGTCGTTCCAAGAATTCGCATCACGATCATTTCCACTTTCCAGAATATGTTCTCTATTGCCCACCCGTTCTCCCGCTTCCTCCGCGATATTGCCTCAAGGCGAAGGGAGTACCGCGTCGAAACAGCCCCGTTCGATGTATGACCCCTGTTACAGCCCTCGAATCGTTTGGGATTGGGACGGACCTTGGAACGAAAACGAATGGAAAAGAGACGCCCAGGACGCACTCTCTCAAAATCAAAAATATATTGTGGTCCGATAGAGGAAGAGATCAAACAATCTCCCAACCATTCGCACAATCGCTTACCATCGCATTCAAAAACACTCATGTGCATCAATCACCTACGGTAATGTAGACACGTTTTTCCGGAGGACTTCTCATATTGTGTGCGGATATACGGACATTAAGATATCTGGCGTATTTGAATGAATTTGAAATCTCTCCAACAGACCTACGGTGTGTGCGTGCCTTTTGACCCTATATGACATTTCATCTCGTGGATTCGTGAGAAAGGGTTCAGGTGCGTGCACAAACGCCAGCGGTTTCATTCGCCGCGAACGAAGAGTACTACTACATGTAATGGATTGATTAGGCATTTTCAATCGGTCGCCCATTGACTTGAAATTCATATCAGTCTTGACTGTCGTCGTATTCGTCGTCGTCGTCGTCGTCGTTCTCGTTGGTGGTGAGTGACTCGGCATTGTAAATATCATTTGGTCCTTGCCGTGATCATCGCTTGCGTCTGCTAACCCTCCCGGCCTCGCTTCCTTATTCGGCCGGTCTCAGCTTTGAGGTTGTGTCTCACCATCGTCCACCGCCAATCCCAGCCATCATCATGACCAGCAGTCCCGAACATCCGCCTCAACCGTCGGTCCTCCACGATTCCAACCGCTTCGATCACACGCGCACGCAGACATCCCAACAGCCACCGCCGCAACGCATCATGATCCATCCCCGCATCCCGCGCGACACTCGCCCAAATCCCGCCGTCCTAGACGAACATCTCACCACCACATGGAGCAGAGACGACGACGGCAGGCCGATCAGTCACATTCACTCATGGCACCCCTCCCATCCTCCACCTCACGCCCTAAAACCCAACGCACCCCGAATGCCCCACGGCGGGACTCACCTCCCGCCGCCCCACTCCTACGCCTACCTCCGACGAGACTCGCGATCCCTTCGAACCTCCCCCGACTACTACCGACACCATCCTCGACGTCCCTCCCATTCCTGGCACTACGACTCCGCGGAACCCCACCGCCCCGTCCACGAGGGGGCGCGCCATCCTCCTCCCGCCCCGCATTACCGTCCCGCGCCCGCGTCCGATTCCGACGCCAAGACCGGGCTGTTGCTCCCGCCGCACGACGGGAACGCCGCGCCGACGACGGTCGCCGTCGCACGTTCGGGGAATGTCGTGGGTCCCGCGACCGGAAACGGATGTTCGTGCAAGAAATCCAAGTGTTTGAAATTGTACTGCGCGTGTTTTTCGTCCTCCGTTCTTTGTTCGGATTGTAAATGCGAGGGATGTCTTAATACACCCGTTGAGATGAGGAAGAAGGACAATGCCATCGAAGTGGCGAGGAGGGGAGTTTTGGAGAGAAATCCAAAGGCGTTTGATGATAAGATTGACGCTGGGAGCGGTGGCATTGGCGCCGTTGGGGACAGGGGCTTGGTGCGGCCTGTGTTTGCCAGGGTGGTCGTTCCGCCGGTGAGGAGAGTGCCGGAGTATGACTTTCGGTCTTTGGAGAGGATGACGACTGCGTCGCCGAAGGAGGAGAGTGCGTTGGTTGGATCGAATCGGATTCAGAGGTCGGCTAGTCGAGAAGACACTGTTTCGAGCAAAGAGACACGCGATGGCGCAGGTGCAGATGGCGTAACGAAGAAAGAATCAATGCCCAACGATGGAAAAGGCGGCGATAACGTGGCCGAGAAATCCGAAGGCGCCTCCACTGCCGGCAGGAAGATGTCCCCGACAGAGCAGATGAGCATGCTCTCGACCTCTTCGTTCGAAGGCAATCGTCCCATCGATAGATATTACCGTCCGTCGCCGACGTACCGTCCGCCCTATCCATGGGACGGGCGACACTACCCCCGCGAAATGGAATCGAGGCGACCCTTCCCCTTTCATTCTTACTACGATCATCATCATAACACTATGCCCTCTCACGGGCCCGTTCTGCATCATATTCCCGATGCCCGGATCCCGAGAGAAATGCCTCTTGCCGCACCCTATCCATATCGACCGTACGAGCCACCGCCCCTGGCTCCCCCTGTGGACAACCGCGACCAAAAACAACATAGAGTGGGATGCAAATGCAAGAAATCCATGTGTCTCAAGAAATATTGTGAATGCTTCCAAAATAGAATTCAGTGCGGAATCTCATGCAAGTGTATCAATTGTGGGAACAAGCCCGGTGGGATCAAGACTCAAGACGACGAAGCTTCACAAGAAGTTGTAATGGATACAGAAGAAGCTGTTGCCACCATGGTGTCTTTGGGACAGAGTTCCTCCATGGAAGGAGAGTCGACTCCCAACTTACATGTGGTCTCGGAAGATAAGGAGCCGAGTGGGATTTTTAGGCCCCCTTCTCTACCTTCCCTTGCATCGACGTGTCACAATGACGACGAGTCTTTGAAAGAAAATACCCGAGAGAAAGATAAGGCGAGCGAGCAAAAGTTGGACTTTTTGGCGGCGCTTGCTTCTTCGGCTCTTGACGATTTAAGAGGAGAAAAGAGGAAGGCAGAGGAGATGGAGTCTTTCACTGCCGATCCGGAGGCAGAAAATAAGAGAAAATGCATCGAGGAAGCTTACAAAAGTTACTATGAAAACAATGTACCATCCGCTACTCATTATCATCAAAGCTATCATTGGAATGTCCCATCGAATGAAAGTGCAGAATCTACGTCCATCAAGCGTCCTACTCATCCACTTCAAATGCTCAAATCCATCACAAAACAATTCCACAACGTGCCCACACAATCGACCACCTCCACCGAAAACATCAAAATCACCAAACTTCCCAAAGGACTCACATTTCGAAAAGTCTGCTCCTCCTGCGGTCGCCAACGAGCCGAACACGGAGAATTCGGCTTTGGCAACAAATGCCCGCTAACTACCTGTGGAAAATGTGGAGCGGATGCCCAATGCCATCAAAGCAGACGTGTATCAATGGGTGTCACGTGCACATTGTCCGAGAGCGACGGCGCCGTGGCAGGGTACTCGAAGAAGTATGAGGCCATGTTGGCGGATCTTGCGGCGAGGGCGGAGATACGCGCGGAGATGGGAAAGGGCGATGGACGTTGATGCATGTAGGAGAAAGGTTTGATCTCTTTATACACAGCGACAACAATAATGCAGAATGACTTGTTGCCAATTCTTAAATTTGATTTTTGTCTGCGCTTTAAAAAATGAAAGTATTTCAACGGCTTGATGCATTCCGTTAACAAAGCGCGGATCAAAGTGAACGCGTTTGCTGTTGAGATATTAATAGACTAATAATAATACTGAACAAACTTTAATCTATTCCTTGTATTTACTTGATCATTCGAATTTGTGACCGATTTGTATTGAATAAATGCATTCATTGCTTTGAGTGAACATGATTGTAGCGTTGGCTTATTAGCAGACACACAGGATTCTGATAAGTAGGAATTGAGAGAAGTTGATGTAATTCAAGAGGTACATCGACTTTAAATAGTGACGATTTTTTATGAATAAATATTCAAGCGACTTAACACGCCACGACGAACCATGGATTGCGCAAATGACTGGAATCTCTAGCCATCATCTGATATGAAAAGAAGAGGTGTCAATAATCGCGTTGTATGCAGACAAGCGTGCTGGATTGAATATCTTCGTGGACCAGGACAAAGGTGCCTTAGAATGATTGCTTGGTCACTGAACTGCCTCAGCGACTTGATAATGGCTTCAGTGCACGATCACAGAGGGTATCCATCGAATCATTGGAGCGCTTCGTCTCACTGGCACCTGGTCAAATCGATGCTACATAAAGGAATCCGAGCATACCTTTGGCCTGTAGGCAAGTTCTGTGGTTGTCCAACCATTCATCTGGTACGGTGCAGATCGATCGAACACATTTAGCTTGTTGGGAGACAAGTATTTTGTTAGACTGCTGCAGGCTCTTCAAATAAAAAGATTTAGAAGCCTAGAATTTGTGGTTTCTTACATTGTTTTTAGTTACCGACTCATGACGTTGATGACAGTAATGAAGCACTACTCATATTTGCTCGAGACATAGTTAAAAAACAATCTTGTCCATTTCTAGAAACTCAATAAAGATTCATGACTCGTATTGGAAGACTATTCCATATCTACATCCTCATAGATTACAGCTGGCCTCCACGTCAGGTTGGAACGAAGTGAGGATTTGCAATTCTAATTTCCTCCGGCATATTCTTCACCCATGCATCTCGCTCTTCGACAAAATCTTCACACTCAACCACATCATATTCGTACGTCGTAGTCCCCGACAAATCATACTGCGTACTTCCAAACAAAGGCACGCCCTCGACATTGCTGCCGTTATTCTCCGCCGCGAATGCCTCTTCGGCTCGACGAGTTTCCTCCTCGTGTTCGTCCCACATTTTGCCCAATTCACGTTTGGAAATAGTGTCATCCGGCCGAATATGAACTTGAATTGTTGGACTTCCATTTCTGGGCTCCCACGTTGGACTTGGGTTGATGTGCGGTTGAGAATGCTGTTGTTCCACAAAATGATAGGCCGCACAATTCGTGACGCGTGCGCAGTGTATGCAAATGCACATTTGTAGAGCGGTGCTTTGACGCTCGTGGTTGCGCCGTAGGTGGAACGGAGACGTTTGTGTAAACGCGCTCGATTCTCTGATGATGCTAGTTGCAATTGCCCCGAGGAGGAAGAAAATTTTCGCCATCGTCTTTACTAGTTTCGTGCCACTCGCTGCCGTTAGGTCCCCTTGCTCCTTGCGCTCTCATATGGATCTGTAATGTCTCCTCGCGCGCTCCTCCGATGCAGCCTGCAAGCAACGTGACAGATGACCTCAGTCAAGAGAACTGAATTCACGCCTTCCGAAAGTATTGTGCGGGAAGTGAAACGAATCCAGCAAAAAATATGCAAGCAGGGATGAAGAAAAAGAAAATGGTGAGGTCTTGTGCTGGTCTCGTGAGGTTCCTTCCTATGTGTATCCATTATCCAGTATGCAGAGCAGCAAAAGACTAGCAGAAGAGTCAAGCTAGTCTAAGCCAGGACGTACTATATCTGCTAGCACCTATCTACCTAGTATTGTACAGGTAGTGGTTTCTACGCGGTATTCTTGCGGTTTGCTTGCGGGAGTGCCAAGGAGATACCAGTTTAACTGTAGTACTGTCGCACCCCCTTTTGTAACAAAAATAAAATGATTCTTGTCAATTTTCTTTGATCATCTATAACTTTTTTCACAGCCTTCGCAGTGGGATTTGAGCTAAATACTACAAATTCGTCTTTTCACGAGCTTTTGATTGGTGTATGGGTCGAGGGGTCTCCGACCACTGCAAGCCACTCAAAATCTCGCTTGAATGTGTATCTTCTAGAAAAAAATTGCGACACTCCCGCCATGTGGACATGTTATACAGTCCATATCTTCCTCATCTTCCAAAATAATCGCGACAACATAGTTTCGTCTCACTCCTAACATGACTAGGATTGAGGAAGAGCTTAAGGCTCTCATGAAGATGGCCACCAAGGCCAAAGTAGTCCATTCAACTCTGGTGCAGTGGTTGATTTGAGTGGCAACTTTTATTCTTTATGAGTACGATGAGATGCAGGGGAGGATCACCGAGCAACTCCACACACCAATCCGAATAACAATCATACTATCCCATGTCGCAACCTTCTGTTATCCATTGTTTCACTATTCATTCTGCGTGCACTCATTAAAATGGTCACACACACACATCAATCAGCCGTTAAAAACAATCAGGAAGAATTGTACATCGAAACAGGAAGTGATGGAAGGGTTGAAGAATTCAGCATGTTATTATTACTTTATTTTATTATCTATTTTGAGCGACACAACAACTAGCAAATATCAAAGAGCAAAGGGAGCGCGTGGCGATTAACTGATGGTTGATTTTTGTTTTGTCTTTAACAACTCTTGATGATGTTTGTACTCCACAATAAACTTATCAAGCCCACACATTGCTGGCTTACGAATGCATTTTCATTATTTGTAATGACAAACCAGCATGATACAACAATCAACAAACTGGGTTGGTTGTTGAGTAGTTTGTTGTGTGAGGAGGATGAACACTCACATGAATAGTTTGTGGTTAATGTTATTTGCAGGGTTAAGAGATTATTTTGCCCAAACTGATGAAAGACCATACAGGCGGACCAAGGAATGAATCTGAACAAAGTTCTCATCAGGTGAATACTAGATTGATGGATGGAGCATTGATTTCAATAAAAATCAACTTACATTAACCAAATTACGGCATTAATTTCCATCTGCCTGGCTTTCGGTCATGACGGCTGCCGTATAACAAAATTTGCATGTTAGAAATGGTGAGATTTCATGTAAAATAACACAAACCTGACCAAACCAAGTGGCAGGATGCTTGCAAGTAGTGTGCCAGTGAGGGCAATCATAGCAGGATAGGTGTTGCAATGGTATTTTTCACAGAAGAGGTGATTGGGTTTTGCGGCAGAAATTGCCATGTAGCAGAAGTATTGTGTCATGATTTAAAATTTTGTTGCATATAATCTGGTATGCTCTTGTACAAAGAGCAATGTAACGTGACAGTACTACAGTTAAACTGGTCCTCTTTTTGAATTATCATTCCTGATCTCTTTTATCTGCTACTGACCCTTTTAATACAATGTTGGCTGATAACATTAATATATAATTAGTGTATGATTCTTGTGCATGAATAATAAAAAACACACAACCTCTCACTTTCCAAAAATCTGTGACCCATTTAGTTACAAGTATGGATTCAATGTCAAGAGGATTGGTTTGATGTGATGATGATGATGGTAGCTTAATTGCTGCTGCACAGGACAGGGAATGGTTGTTTAATTGATGTCAAGTGGTTAGCAAGGCTAGGCCTTTCAGTGACAAACACCCAGAGAGACCAACAGTGGCAAAAGAGGGCTTCAATGGTGAGTTGGTAGTCCAAGGGATTCAAGGGCATCCTGAGATGGACTAGGTGAGTCTAAGGGAGTTTCACAGAGACTGGGTTGATGAGTTTAACAGAACATTGGTAGGCAAGTTCGATGGAGAGGTGATGGGCTCAATGTTGGGGATTTTGAGGGTGACCTACTGAACAATGACAAGATTTGTTGTTTGCAGCAGCAAAATCAAATCAGATGCATTAGTGACTGCAATGATGGTAGGATTTGAGGTGCATAGCTGAATTGTCTGGAGTGCCAATCACAACTGTGCAGCTTTGGTTGATTGTGATATCACTACATACTGCAATGGTAAGGTTTGTTTTTGTTCAAGTTTCACCACCTGATGCTGGGGGGGCTTAGTATTGATGAATGACATGACTTGCCTATTGTGGACTCCCACTTATCATGACATTTGGTTATTGTGAAAATCTCCATCTTGTTCATCATCATGCTGACAGACAATCTCATCAAAATCTGTCAAAATGATTCCCATGAAGCCTGAATCTTTTTTGCCTAAAAATTTCAAATATAAACAGGTATTACTCTAAAATAGACACAATTAACTTGTTACTTATGATAAGCACTTATTCATGAACAACTTCTTTCCTCAGTGCCTTATTGATTGATATTACATATTGAACTGATGTGCCTTTTTGATTGCCAGATGCAACTTAAGCCAGGTATATGAGCTCTCAAAACTGATGTGACGAATTACACATATTTCCAGAATGAGTCACATACAATACCCATCAAGATCACCTGAGGAACCAGTGAATGGCCAAATTTCTGTAATTCTGCCAAAAAAGAATCTATATAACTGCAAAAAAATCCCATTTCCTGCCAAAGTTTGTAAATTCCATGATGTGATAAAATTGTATTTTGTTTCTTACATCAGCATGGTAAAGTTAGAATAAGACCAGGGTGATATTTCTCACACCGGACACATACTCTTCCCAGCTTAATTTTCCTTTAATACTTGGCACCCTCATAAAAAACCCATGGTATTTTTTGGTATGTAATATAACTTTGATGTTACTGTGAGTAACATACATCACCAAAAAATTAAAACTCATGGAGAAGGCATGGCCATAAAAGTATACAAAACTAACACAATACACCTGACAGATGGTATATCTGAAAAAAAGAACTTTGAGAAAGAGCAATGCATACCAGTTTAACTGTGTAGTACTGTCACGTTACATCAATCTATGTACAAGATTGTACGTAAAAAAATTGTGACTGCCGTACCATGATGACTTCCAGTGCTGCAGCCTGATCACCTCTTCCATGAAAAATACCATTGCACCACCAGACCCGCCATGATTGACCTCACAGGTACACTCCCTGCAACCATCCTGCCACTTGATTTGGTCAGATTGGCATTGTTTTCCACAAATTC
>JALLPD010001805.1:0-11248 GCA_036940065.1 Cyclotella cf. meneghiniana | reverse complement strand
TTTGACACAAATGAAACAGTTAGTGGAAAGCATATGATATCTTTCACCATGCTTTAAATTAGCTTACAAATGCATGTGGAGCATGGATATGATGAAGATACTTTGATACTGTTCATGACACATACTCATACTTAGATCGTTTGAGATTCAGAAAAAAATCGAACAGTCTGGCCATCATCTGTTGGTTTCATGATCATGTTCCACGTGGAAGTTAATTTTTACTTGTGCGTGTTGCGCGAATCATCCCGCATTTGTGCATGTGCATGTTGAGACCCACAGGTCCCATTACAATGTGTTTGCAAGACCAATGAGTATTGCACATACTAACTTGTGGGAGGACCAAAGTCCCAAATATGAAGTAATCCTGTTTGTAAAGGACTGCTTATTTCAAGTTGACTCAATTTCTGCAGAAGACTATGAACTCTAGATTGTAAAATGGATTAAAAATGTGCATTTTTTAATGCAATCACACTCATCATTGCAGATATGTTGATGAGTTTGTTTCCAATCTATCTGTACAAAACACAACTTAAAATCTTGTGATTTACCACTTTCCCTCTCACTTCCAAAATCAAGTCTGTCCTTGTCTGTGATGTCTTTTGATGGTTGTCAAAATGAACTGATGCCAGCCTATGCCTGATAGGCCCTTTTCAGATTTATTCAGGATCAATCAGGCTTTGTTTAATTTCATTCATGTTCACAATTAATTGCAAACATTCAGGCCTTGTTCATTTCCATTTAACACAATAAAGGCAAGAAGGCCTGAGATTATCATGCTCATCCTGATTTCCATTTAAGTGCACCTAGTATAGTTGATGACCTAGTCCAGGTATGTACATGACTGACACTGATCTAGAATTGAAGATTCAGTATCATTAATAGACCCAACAGATGTTTACAGTGCAATGTACAAACCATGCATCATTTATGTGTGTGGTGAAGAAAATACCACTGACAGTATGTAAAACATATTTTTTATTCTAGTAATTGATGTTAGCATTACCATTATTCTCTTTTCAAATAACTGGCAGCCACTCAAAGTTGGTAAGGTGATGCATATCGGCTTTACACCGATTTGACCCCCCCCATGGAAGTATTGATTTCATAAGCCAATTGAATGTCAATGTGGCCAAGTTGCTGAATGCAACCAATGACCCATGTTTTGGCAATAGACTGGTATCCCAAAAGGTTACAGCTCAACAAGACAAGAAAACCAAAGATTTGGATCAATCACCTCATGATCAAGTATGGCATGAGCCAACCTCTGACCACTAAGATCCTAAGGTATAGTTGTAATGGATGAGAGTTATTCTTCAATGTTTTCCCAGACAAGAGATTGTGCAGTCATGAGTATGCACTGGCATTCACCATACCTGAATTACAAACCATCAGGTGCATTGAGAGAAAGATTCCTCCAGTGATAAAAACTATGTTCACAAGAAGTTTGACTTGTTCCAGGGTTTTTGAAGGTGAAAGAAAGTCAAGTAAGATTCAAAGGCAAAGAAGAAAGTTTTTGTGACAACAAAAATAATTGCCCAGGGTTATATGACCATCAGGACCCCCATGAGTACCATCGCTATGATTGATGATGTCCAGACAATTGTCAAAAAGTAACCTTAATCCCCCATGCTATGAACACAAGGTTTACAGTCATAGCCAGGACAAGGGCCAAGCTTGTTACAATGAACAAGGATATGCCAAGGATAACAACTATGGCAAACGAGAGGAGGAGTCATCATGTATACCACATCAAGGATAGCGAGGAGAAAAGTTGAGAGCCTCATGGAGTTGAGAGATACAAGCCTCCAACATGGCCAGTATATTTTGATGACTTACTTAGTAAAAATGGTGTTTGAGCTGTGTGAATAGAAATAATTGACAAAAGAGGACAAAACTTCAGTTTTTGATCAGATAATAAATTAATTAAGGTCAAAGTTGATGAAGTTGCAGGACTGTTTCCTATTCACCAGATTTTATAAGACCCCATTTTTTGTCTTGACATCTCACTAATTCTGAGTGTAACATATGAAAAATGGCTTTCTGCTGAAAAATTAAGCAAATTGTAGAACATAAGCCAGTTGTGTCCAAACCAGTTTATTCTTTCAAAAAGTGGTAATTAAAAGGTTTTTGGGGGGAGGGGGACTGAGAAGTTTTTTTTAATTTTAAATGACAAACAAAAGACATAACAGAGAAATTAACTAGTATCTGGATGGACAATGGCAATCTTTGACAGTGTGACCATTAATGACACAGGGCAAGATCTTTATTGCAATGATTTTTCATTGGGCATGTATGAGAAGACATCCTTGACTTGCATGGAGGGGCATCATCCTCAACATCTTCCTCAGAAGTGAAATATCCTTGGCAGAAGATTTGTTAGAACTGCTATAATGTGATTTGTCTGTACTTGCCTTTGTTGAACCATAATCATCAATAAAATCTTCCCCTGCTGATTTATAGTTGACAAGTATGCAGTATGCATCCTTCATCAGGAGGATCACCTCTCTTTTTTGGATGAACGGTGAATGCTAAAGGAGCTGTACGAAAAGAACTGTTAGAGGGGACACCATTGTCAATTTTTTGTCATTCAATGTTGGTCTCTGCAACAGTTTCAACCGCAGCATTAATGACAGCAGACGAATGGTGATCATTGAGACTGTTCAGTTTGTGCTTTGGAAATTTTATGTCAGGGGCAAGTTTTTGATAGAGGATAGCTTCAGTTGTAATATTCATGATACGGCCTTGCCAGATCATGGAATGAGTTAAGTAGGCAGAGAAGATGGAAGTTTGATTTGTGAGTGAAATAATAGGCTCAAGAGCTGTTGGGCAATTGATGATTGCCATCACTGCCACCTTGGCAGATTTACCCACTTGAATACCACCATTTCTCTCTTTGCACTGTTGGTTGGTCTTTGCATCAGAGTTAGATCAGTTGGCAGGTAGTATGGTGACCTTGGAAGAGGAGGATCATATGGAAGTGAACTTATTAGGTGAAGTAGTTTGTTTGGGACTTGTTGACAGTGGATGATTGTCCACCACTGTGGTCTTCACAGATTTGCCTGCTCTGACACTGTTTCTCCCTTTGTGCTGTTGACTGGCCTTTGCATCAGAGTGAGATTGGTTGGTAGGTGGTGTGGTGGTCTTGGAAGAGGAGGATCACATGGAATTGTGCTTTGTAGGATAAGTTGTTGATTCAGGATTTGTTGGCAGTGGATGCTTGTCACTGTGGCATTGGCAAACTTGCCTTTTCTAACTCCGAACCTTTTCCCATTACCCATTGTATCCCAATAATACATACTTGTACTTGTATATTGGAGTGTCAAGATGTGATGCATGTTCTGTGAACAGATTTTTGGTTGGTGAACAAGATCTATCAATTGCCTTCTCATAACCATATTATAATGACCATTCATTTCAATCACATTGCTTGCTCTTCTACAAACATAATGTTTACCCTCTCTTTGATGCTCATGACCTGGGTAAGTCAATGTAATTACAGGCATTCCCTCATGTCAATGAGAATGCAAAAAATCAAGCCATTGTAAGCAATGCCTGTGGCTTTCTATGTTGCCCCATTTCATCAACTCAATCAAGAGTTCAAAAAGAAGTATGTTTGACATTGGACTTCTCCTTGGTAGTGGGAGTCCTTCCTTTCTTTGTGGATGCCTTGGTGAGCTTATCTAGTTCCTCCTTTTTGGAGTCATGCTCTTGGATGGCATCATTTAGGACTGTGTCTGCCTTTGTGTGCTTGTCTAAGTGATGTAGCTACTTGTCGATCAGAGATACACTCTTCAAGATGTCAGCAAGAAACTGCTCATGGATCCCATCTGAGAAGACATAGACCTTCAACTCCATACAATCCAGGAGCACTACCTTCATCACAGTTGGCATAGTTGACACATCCAACAGTATTGGATTGTATCACATTTGGGCATGTAATGGATGTGCGTTGTATCTCCATAGTCCCCTTTCCTGATGTCATGGTTTTTAAGGCCACTTGAGGCAGCCTTGTCAGAGGACATCCCTGGCTACTCATAGACCCATTTGTGTGTCATTTAGGAGTCTTTTGAAGGATTCTTGGGTGTTGAGCACTTGTAAGCAATCTGCAGTGGAAGGCATAATGTGTCAAAGAAAATTGTCAGGCTTGTTTGGCTGACAGACTGACATGCTGGCTGTCAGATGTTGGCTTTGATATCAAAGTGACCTAACCCATAAACGGTTGAAAAAGTGTTCAGGAGAAAAATCTTAGGTGACAACAAAGTGATATGCTTTGGAAATGAAAACTATGAGTTTACAAAATCTACTTCCAACTGATTGAAATGATCATTTCAGCAGCTAAATGAAAATTAGCAGAAATGCACAATCACTAGCTTTGTGCTAGTAAAATGATGGAGGAACATGAATCTTTACTCCCTCCAAACTGCAACCAGAGTATTTCTCTGTATGTATAACAGAAGCTGTACCAGATCTTAATTAAAGATCTGGATATGCTTCCTCCACATCATCATGGTGATGTGGTCAGGCACTGTGGTATGGATACCAATGAATACTAATTGAATAGTTTTTCAAAATTATCTTTTGATGTAGAGATGTGTACACCCATCATACCTAACGTTTTTGTGGAGCCTTGGCTTATACAAATTTGAAGTGCATCAATATCAACTTTGGTGTTGACTTGTACTTACAATAACTAGTGCATGACGAGGCAACTTGATTTGTTCCATGCATTCCAAATTGAACCACTGTCACATGAAGTACTCTGACCATGTTCTAAAAATTGAGACATGATACCATGTGAACTTGCAAGCAAGTACATGGTCAACAAGTAAGTTGTCAAGCCCCAGTGGCACAACTCATGCACAGTGCAATTTAACATGAAGCTATGCCTTTTGCTGTAAGCTACAGCAATTTGAACAGAAACTCACTTGCCAATGCAATGAATTAAGATAAAAATAAGAACATTGTGATCCTTTTTGCTATATGCTGTAAGACAAGAAAAAGTATGACACACCTTATCAACTTCACTTTAAATGATGCTTGGTGCACATCTGCTTATCAGTTGTCTTTGAAAATCTCAGTGACAACAGCACAACTTTGCTTCTCCTTATTATGAGTCTTCAACAGCCAAGTGCCCTTGCTTTGGGTTACCAGTACAAACCATATCTTTTGAGATTTGTATGGCAAGACCAAGCAAACCAATTTTCATTGAGTATTTACTGTGTTATGGGAAAAAAAACAGGTTAACTTTTCTTATGCCATGACTTTTGGCAATCAGTCAACAACAATTCACCTGCTGAAGGCAGTGCCTTCTTAAGGTATGTGCTGTGGATTCAAATTGAATCACAGTAGAGTTGACCTAGGTGAATAGTGCTTTCATATTGAGACAAACCAACATTTTCACTAGACATTTGATGAAGATCTAAATGACATCATCCTTTATGGTTGTTTAGAAAAAATAGTAACAAACAAAGTTGATTGCCCTACTGCAACCAGTGCAGAACAGAATGGTTTGCTTGTTCCATCAAGTCACGGGACATCCACAATACCGGTTAAACATTCATTTCATATCATTTATGAGGGTTAGTGCCTAAAATTCAATTTGTTTAAAATCAACAGTGTTTTAAAATCCAACAATTGTGTTCTTTGGTCATTGAGCTACTACAGTATATGACACTAACTTGAATTGATATTCAGTGCACAACTCTTTGCCCATGCTGTAAACATCAAAGTTGGATTAATCACACATCAAGACCTGATCACTCTTGTTTGTGGGTTGCATATTTTGTCAAGTCACCAAACCAGTATACAAATTAGCTATCACACTTAAGGCTAATGGCATGATTAAATGGCTGCCATATTTGTACCGTTTTCTTACATCAGGGTAGCAGCATCTTACAGTATATATATCTGTCCAGCACACACCTCTGTTGATACCAATATGTGAGTATAGCTTTCATGGCCAATCCTTCATCTCAATCAGAGTCTACTAAAAGAAGGGGAAGGACTTTTGTAAAAAGGCCTTGACAAACATAAGAAACCAAAAGTCAAAGCAAAGGAGGGATTCCCGCAAACAGAAATGAGATGAAGAAGAAAGAAAAGGACTTTGTGAAAACTAGAGTCAATTAAGGAGAGACCAGCCCACCTAAACAACCAAGAAGACAAGAAGAGGAAGAAATCAAGAAGATTCAATGGGAGGTTTTGCTGCCTTCAACTCCAAATGTGCATTAAGTTCAAGTACAATCTCTAATGGCATTTCAGTGAAAGTAAAATAATCATCTGAACCATGGGAATTTTACAGGATTGATTTCTTTTTACTTTGTGTTCCTCTCCTTCTCGCATAAGACAATAAAACAATAGAAAAGATGTCAAGAGTATCCACTCACACTTACGTGGCTTCCCCTAATGACAACATCAGCTGTTTTCAACACTGATGTAAATGAAGGTTTTTAATGCTGATAAGCTTTTACTTCTCCTTAAATCTTAAAGTTTGGTAAGTGTACAGCCATGATTAGTAAAGAAATCATGAAGGGGAAAAGTTGTTTGCTTTTGAAAGAAATCTTTACTGCAGACTATGGCCGAGTGCCATAGTCACATTTGTAGACTTTTGCCCAGGGCTTGCATCACATTAAGAAGACACAACTTCAAAGTTTTGACCATCTCCTTCCTGCCCATTGCAAATGGTTGGCATTTTTTCCCTTTCATTCCTGATTGTGAACTCTTCAAATGGAAGTTCTGAAGTTTTTTTATAATTTTTCTCATCTTCTTGCTATGAATGATCAATCCACAATGGATTTAATGGAGGTTTGGTTTTTCCCTCATTTGTGATGATCAACAAAGGTATGATTAAAGAGGGGAAGAGTGTCATGCCCAACCTTCTCCCATTAACCATTGTATCCCAATTATACATTCTTTTAATTGTATATCATAGCATCAAGACATGGCACATGTTCTTTGAAATGATGTTTGCTTGGTGGACAAGATCCATCAACTGCCCATGAGAAACCATATAGTAATTAATCAATTATATCAATTATATTGTGTGTTGGTCTACAATCATAATGTTTATCCTCTCTTCAATGCCCATGACCCTGGGCAAGTCATACTCTTCCATCCTTTCTCCCTTTGCAAACTTGAGTGCCATTTGTGTCAGAGAAGAACCATTTGACAGGTCGTTTGGTGGCCTTGGAAGAGGAAGATTTGAGAGTGGAGTTACAGGCAGATGTTTGTGCCATGGTCAGTACTGGTTTTAAAGATGCAGAATGGTGTGGGGGGTTTTGTAAATGAATACATAGAATGTCTTGATTGTGAAGTGTTGATACAGAGAAACTCATATCTCAAGTGCGAATAAATGACTGTAGATGGGGGGTCATCATATTTTGGGGGCATTGCTAGATCTTAGGTCATTACCAGATTTTGGCATACATGAGTAAGATACTTTTTTGAGAAACACAAGTGGAGTGTAATTTATACTCTATATATTAATGGATGCATAGACACCAAAGCATCATTTTGTCAGATGATGTCTCTAGACATATAAATTCATTGGACAAACCAATGATGCTCCATAAAAATGTAGCACCAATGAGTTGGGAATAATGAGAGTAATTTTACAGAAGATCAATCTGTGAATCTATCAAGAACATACTCTGTGGAACTAAAAGATGATCTAGTTTGGAATGACAGGGTCATGAGTGTCTGCTCCTTTAAAATTCAAACAGATCAATTAGTTCTTTCATCCTGAAGTGGAAACATCTTCCCATGGCATGCATTGCATACACTAGTCCAGTCTTTCTACTATGCATCCCAGGCTTGATATAAGTTTTGATGAGGGAGGGGTTTTGCCACATTCCAGATTCTATCCTTTTAAATAGTATGATAAGGATTAGCCCCAAAATTTTGAATTGACTTTTTGTTGTGTGCAACATCTCATCTGAAAAGTGTTTCATTCCCTATTGAAATGTCTATCAAGGAATGAATGCCAAGAACATTGGAATACCTCCAAGCTCGTGACTACACAGAAGGCAGTGGTCAATTCAATCATTCAAGAAAAGCTTAGAAAGTACCCACATGGCATGTTGTGACTGTTTATGGACAGGCTCTATGCCTTTATGAGCTTGTTTTTGTTGCGTCAAGAGAAGTTCAATGTACTCTGCACAGTTACCACTTATTTGAGCCACATTGGGTGATCAAAAAATATTATGACATTATCAATTGTAAAGCAAGGGGAAGGGGCATTAGTAAACACCACAAACATAAGATTTTCTGTGACCAATGGATAACCTATGCCACTTGGAGCTACAAAAGTGGCTGGTTGTTAAATGGTTGGTACTTGATGGTGATGATTAATTAGAGGTTAAGTTTACTGTCATCAAATGGAAAATAATATGATACAAAAACAACAGCTCAGGAGGGTGCTCCTAGAATTCACATTCCTTGGTGGGATATGGGATAATGTGGTGGTAGGTTTCTACATAATATGATATATGACATCAGTAACAGTGTAAGATCCCCTCTGAATCAAGATTCTAACAGCTTAAAGGCTCAAGGGGTCCTTGGGACATGGGATTTTATCTTTAAAATTGTTGTAAAACATATTTTAATTTTGTGAACAGAAGTGTAGTAAATAAGGCAGATTCTTTTCCTTTGCTATGCTTGTTCCCACATATGGAGGATCAGGGTGGCTTGTAGAAAAATATCCATGAGATGAAAAGTATTCACACCAATTTATGTCACTAGTGGAAGAAACTGAGAATTTGTGTCCCTGGTTTATTCAAGCACAAGTCTTAGTATAGGAACAAGAGATAACACATAAAACATGTATATATTGTTAAGTTAGATTGTTAAAAAGATGCAACTCTCCCAATGTTAAATTACCTTGATTTCATTTCATATTGAACCCTGATTGTTCCTTTTGTATTGACTGTTGTGATAATACAAAAATTATTTTCATGCCAACTTTCTGATTTGTTACCGTTTCCAGCTTTCCTAAGAGTACTTGATGAAAAACTTTGTAATCCGAATAATAGCATATGAACAATTTTCCCTCTGCATGTTGAGGCCAGTTTGGTGCTGCCTTTATTCTCCAATATGATTCCAATCAGCAAGGTAGGGGCTGTCAAAAATCATCTTGCAGCAAAAAAATGTTGCTTCATGGGAGGCTTTGAGTACTGTATGGTAAGTTGAGGGAATGACCCATGCTCAATCTGTTAGGAATGTATTGACATAGGCCAATATCTGTTCTTTTCACTTTGCACTAGAAAAAGAAAGTATACACAGTGCTAAGATTTTGTTTTCTCAGAAATAATATATTTGAAGTACATACTCATCAGATATGTTCATCAGAAACAATAATCCAAGAGAAGCCGTTGAACGAGTTTAACTGCTCAACTGACAAGCCTGCAGTGTGAGAACTCTCATCTGACAAGCCTGCAGTGTGAGAGTTTCTCTGTGAAAATTAGATCACCTGAGGATTCATACCAAACCAGGTAGAAACCTACACAATATCCAACTGATTCATGAGCATGAACATACCAAGACTGTGTAGAATTCTACACTTTGTTTTTTCACAATGAAACACATTTGCTTCATCATGGTGTTGTAGTGCTTCATTTTTATGATTAAATCAACTCAAAAAAATCATCACCAGAGTATTCTGAATCTGACTGCTTTTAGTTCTAGATTAATTGATAATCTACTTTGCAATCGTCTGGATGCCATCTTCATCATGCTTGACAACATCCAACTCATCATCTTTGCATTGGTACTCTGGTGCCCAGTTATTGCACATCAAGATGTTGAATAGTTTTTATGACAGTAAGTATCAGTACCACGTCATGCCTACATGATCCTGTTGTCAACAAGATTCACATGAAGAAGCTAGTTTCTTTCTAAACAGTACCACCACAAAGATCCTACAAGACTCTTTTTCTTGGAACAAGTCTCAGCGCTACCCTCTCTAGAATATCTTCAGAGAAGGTTGTACCCATGGGGCTTAAGCACCAAGAATGTTAATGCTGAAGAGGTGGTAAGAAACTTGATCCATTATGTGCCCAAGCATGACCCAGTTCAGGAAGCATTAAACCTGAAACCCAAGTCCATCAAGTGCATGTTTGCAAATGGGTTGGAAACCCAGGTTATAGTTTGGTCCAGGCATGGTACAAGCAAGTAATTTTTGCTTCATGTCAATAAGGTACTTAGTTCTGCAAAAATGTACTAATTCCCAAGTACGACAATGATGTAGAGGCACTTGAGTCAAACAAACAGGCATTGAATGTGATTTTGTTGGAACTAGCTGATGAAATGAAAACCCTGAAAAAGTCCTACAGTAAGAAAAAGACTTCCCATTCTGTCTCATTTAAGGCTGAGGTTAGCATCCACAAGAAAAATGTGACAGACTTGGTCTAGGAGATTTTTCACCTCTATGTCAACCTCCTCTCAGAGGAAGCATGTCAGCCCTTGGACATTATTGTCAAGGAGCAGACAGAGTCCTCACCGTACATCAACATCCTTGGAGTTGAATGGAAGCAGTCGTTGTGATGTGCCAAATCATCCACCACCAGTAAGTGTTCCTACATGATTCCAGCAAGATATATGTCTCAAATTCCATCAAAAAGCCCCACAAGCTGCAATTGCATCTGCATTTGAATGCATACATTGAGGACCTCCCATGTCTGTACTATGGGGTGAGCACAAGTACTCAAACTGAGTAGGCCTACTCATTCGTGGATGCAGAACTTGCATGGCATGTCTTATGCATTTGTCCATCCAAGTGGCAAGATCCATACTACTTGCTTGAGAAGAATCATCCTGAAGAGCTTAAGCCCCTCTTGACAATCCTTGAGTGCATGAAAGTCACTCATCCAGATGATGAAAGAAGCATCACTGCAAAGCCCGGCAAGACCCAAGACCATGAACAGCCCTCCAAGAAGTTTGGGATGAATGTGCGGATTCCAAAAAAGACCACTCCTGTGAACACTGAAATCACATGCATGGCAAAAAAGCGAACTATGCAAGAAGCACGGGGGAATGTACTCCACACATAACACTGCGGAGTGTCACAGATACAACAAGGATAGAACTCCTACTTTGGGCTTGTTCAGACAATCTGCGCTTAAGCCACACAAAGATGAGAATCACACAAGATCCTATGCAAAGATGGCTGCACGGATGGAAAAACTTGAAAAATATCTAAAAATCCAACAAAAGGAGCAAGAAATGTTGCCGTTATAAAGAGAGTGACAGTGATTCT
>JALLPD010001804.1:0-11280 GCA_036940065.1 Cyclotella cf. meneghiniana | reverse complement strand
GCAGTTTCAGAAGGAAGCAGTCATGGAACTGCTCCCAAACTACCACCAATCTCCTTAGTGATCCCCAGATGTTACACATCCATGTTCTCTCTATTAAATCTTTTTCATTCAGGTAGACCCTTTTTAACTCATAAAAGCAATTCACCCAATTAAGTAACTTGTTCACCTAGCAACTTGTACTTAGTATTTTTTACTACAAAACGGCTTATGGTATGTTCACCAGTTCTTTTTAAGGGTCATTGACCATGCATGTCTTCCCCTCCATGGATAGACTAATTTAAGGACAATTGATACAATGAGCAAGCATGGAGCAATGTCTGCTTGACTTTAAATCTGAAGGCAGGGCTTGGCTGGGAAAAATATTGATCATCATGACTATAATTGATCATGGAAACCACAAAATGATCATTTGATCTCTATGTTTTTCTTAAACTATGAAGCCAAAAAACTAAAACTCAGAAATTGGTGTAGCTAACAATTTCTTTGTGCTTGTTGTTCCTAAACAGAAAAACAATAATGGCAAGTTAAGTGTTAGTCATGTTGACAGGTTTCTCAAACTATACCAATGCCTAAGTAATGGAGTGAATAGTAATTTCAAACAATTGTTGCATACTCCATTCTTCCAATCATAAACTAGATTAACATTCTTAGAGAGAAGAGACAGTATAAAGCTTTTACCTTAAAGCTTTTCTTTGTTTAACAAAAACAAATGTAACATTTTTGTTTTTTAAGGCAATAATCATTGGTAAAAAAACCATGCCCTCTCAGAGAAGCACAATGGCTGTCATCCTGTGAGATGAGCCCCTGAAATGGGTTCAAGCTCCTTGCTGTCAATAAATGAAAGACCAATGAGTATTTACTGACTCAACAAAAGGGTTTGTGGAATCAACAGCAAGGTGATTGCATATTTGTGTTTCTTTTTTGGCAATTGCAATTACAAATGCAATTCCAATTCCAATTGAAATTGCAATTAACAGCAAGATGTTTTGGTTTACTGTTAACAAATACAAATAAATTTTACAATTATTGCGAAGGCCAATAATCATCAGCCAGGACAACATGGTGATGGTGTTTGTTGTTGAGCTTTTCATTTGGTTGTGTTGTTACAACCACACAGCAATCTTCCTTCCAAGAACAGAAATCAAAATAAAAGGTTGATTGTTGAGTTGTTATCCAACTCAACAATAAGTATTTGCAAGTCATCAATAAGATGAGTGGGCATCCAGAAAATTTTCTTCGCTGAGGAGGTAGGCAGAAAATGTGAACACAACCTAATTTTCCATCAGAGAGTCACAACATGGTTGTTTAGTTTGTTTTCAACACTCCACTTGGCACTTTTGCTGGCAGTAATTGGGAAGCATCATCTCTGGCAACCTTTTCCTTACATGATTGTCATTGTTGTGATCACCAAGAGTTGTCATACTCCCTCTTGTGATCTATGTTCTCCTGTTGCAATCACATTTTGCAATTTGCATTGTTAATTGTGATTGTGTTTCATGTTTGCAGTTGGTAGACCGTCACGGATGGCAGTGTTTGCGAGCATGATCACAAAGCATTGTCGTGATCAAGCTTGCTAATTTTCACAAGCATTGTTGCAATTGAACTTGCTTGACATCACAAGCATCATTGTAGTTTGCATAATCTTTGTCGCAATTGCTCTCATACGATTGTCAGCACAATGATCTTGAGATCATTCATATGATCATCATTGCAAATCAAACTTGTTGCATTCCATTGGCATGATTACCATCATGGTTGGATGGAGTGGATATTTTAACATTTCCTAGCAATGGATGTCTCAATCCTATCCCAATGATGAGTCATTCAAGCTGTTCAGGCACTCTCATCAAGAAAACTGCCTATTGAGTTCAGCTTGTGCTTCTTGAGGTTACTTGGTTGGTGGATGACTTTGGACAGAGGATGAAGAATGAAGGGAGACTACCTTGTAGGGGCGATTATAATAGTGACCTGATAGTCAAAGAGGAGCAAAAGGTCTATAGATGTAGAGAAAAAATAAAGATGATATTTGAAAAACTATGTTATTTTCTAGTTGTTGAAGTTTCAGTCCAGGGCAAGCAGCCCAGGACATGAGGATTGACACAGCTCTCTCAGAGGTGTACTCACATCTTGGAGGGAGGGCATGTCTCATGTCAGCAGGATTGTGGCAGTTGAGGCTGGTGCTGTCTGTATGTAGCATATATAATGTCTACATAAGTGCATACCAATGCAATTATTTTAGTCCTAATTTTGGTGAATATTTCCTTCCTCCTTTTCACATGAAAGGGCCATATGCATGGTCAGGACATTGTGATTTTCAACAATCGGATATAATCCCTGATATATTTCCAAGTGACAGCAACACCATGAAGCAATGAGCATATGATTTAGAGTTCAATACCATGATCCTTAAAACATGCAATCGTCTTTTTAAGTTTGCACTTCAGTCAGTAAAATTTTTACATGTATCCTTGTTAATTTGTTAGCAAATTTTTGGTTCTATAGGTTACACTACATGACGTCTCTTATCACATAAGTATGACTAAAATATGATGATCTTGGTGGGACAATATTTGGCTTCTGCATGGGCTCCCTTAGTACTGTACACAAAATATTACTTTGGTAACAATTTAAAATTACTATGAACTTTTAAACTTTGGTACCACCTAATACCACCACAAAATACCTACTAAGTCTCAATATCAGTGAGTATGAAATCACTAAATATTTTGATTACAAGCTGTCTCGTTAATGTTTAAAATCAAGCAATAACTGTCAAAAAGCAAGCCAAAAATATCACTGAGATTTTTTACTATGAACACAAAAAATTAACTACTCAATAATCATGTTCAACAAAGGATGTCCTTCCATCTAAGACTGTGTTTCCTAAAACCAGTAAAACCTAAAGTGGCACCATGCTTTGAGGGATGAAAGATACCCCTCCATGTGGCAAACATGATTTTTCAATGGTGCCCATCAATTTCATTGTAATAATAAGATGATCTTTGCTGTTATAGTATTCATTAATGAAGACGTCTTTAACAAAAAGATACATTTTGATCATCGCAATTAATGTGATTGTTCAGTACATAGTACATAGTAAAAAGGCTCTTTACCTGCCTCAAAGACTGAAAAAATGTGATGCTCTCAAAATGAACCAAACAAGCCAGGGCAGGGTGTTGGTTTTTGATCAAATCAATAATATATTGAAATTACCCGCAAGGCAAGCTGCCCGCATTGCCACTGAAGCCAGCATGAACACTATCACCATTGCTCTGGCCATCACCACATGCTCCAATGCACAAGACAAAGCCAACTGCCTGAATCTCATCCATCAGTCGTCATTGGCACAAAAGAAGGCACCGCCAAGGCCATCATCATGAAAGTTGGCTCCAATGTAACCAATAAGATCCTCAAGAATGCCGATGGCTCCAACTTCAAGAGCATCAATGTCTATCAACTTGAAGAAGTGCTTGCCGCAGTACTCCAATGCACGGATTGCCCCAACACTGCCGACATCCTCTCCCAACTCATGTCAATCATCCAATTCCCCTTTGACTTCTGCAAAAGGTCAGCACCAACATGGAGCTCCTCCATTCCAAAGCAGGACAAATGCACTCGTATGGGGTCACCATCAACGACACCCAGCCTGCCATCATTCTTCTAGCCATCATTGATCTTGCCTCCAGCAAAGACTGGGATCCTCCAATCCCTTTGCAGCAAGTACACCTACAACTTTTGGCACGCCCAAACCAGTATTGCCTTCATGCTCACCAAATTTGCTGGTGCTGATGGAGTAAGGAAGCTGGCAGATTCTCCTGCCACCAGCAGGACAGACGGATCAAGTCTCCCTTCTCACACAGCTCCTCCAACACTAACCCATTGAATCTAAAGCCAACACCAGCAAGTATGCCTTGGCTGTCCACTCTGACAGTCACTTCTCCACCAACAAATCCTGCTTTGGATGCACCCATGGCCGGGACCACAGAAAAGGAAAAAACAACAATCAACACCAAGCACACAGCAACAACCAAGGAGCCCGCAGTCCTTCCCACCACATAATCAACTCCTTACCCGACTGCAAAGCATTCAAGTGTCACAAACCGCATCCCCATGTCAAGGAGGACAAGTGCTTTTGGAGAAAGAAGTGGAAGGGCTACCGTGCTAAGTGGATTTGCAACAAGATGGAGACAAACTACAACCCCAGCACAGTTTTATGCAGACATGGGGTCTACCATGAGGAGAGAGACTTGGGAGGTGATTGACAGGGTGGGTCAGCAACAGAGGAGGAGCACCATGACAATTGGATAGTTAGCAATAACACTAAATGGTTAGTTAACAAAAACACTGCAGTTAGGAAACCATTTTACACAGCAATCTCCAATTGGCATAGTACTCAACCCTCAGTATGTCCAGACTCACCCATTCTTACCCCACATCAAGCCCAAGCCCCCTCTCCTCCCATCCCCAGCAAGTTCAAATGCAAAACTCTCTGCTGACCCATTGAATGCCAAGCCAAGTGCACTCTCAACCTCCATGAAGATTAACTCATTGAACAACACATCACCTGGGCCAAAGATGCCCGCATTGCCTCCACCAAGGCCTACGCCATGTCACCACACCATGTTTCCATCAATCGCACACTCTCATCAAGCAAAACCTCCTACCCCAACCCAATCCTCTGGAAGAGCATCAACTCAGGCCTCGCTCTCACAACCTTCCTACGCTGAGCCTGGCACTCCCCCCGTGCCAATCACCATGTCCACTTCATTTCCACTCCTCAAATCTGCTACTATGATTCCAACTCCACCTCTCCCATGATCACCTTTGACACTGGGACCAATGACCACTAACTCAACAAAGCCGACCACATCTCTGCTGTTTACCAATCCTCAAGTCCTACAACAAACAAGGCGGTGTTGCCAACGGCGGCACCAGCAAAGCTCTTCATGTTAGCCACCTTCCTTTTTCCCAGCTTTCCATCACTGCAGCAAAAGCTGATTCATTCCACGACTTCCCCACTCCCTTATGAGTGTTGGCAAGACCTGCAATGACAGCAACATTTTCATCTCCACACAGGACGGGGCCACTGTCCATAAAGAACATGATGTCCTCATCACTTGCAAGGGTGAACCCATTCTTGTTGGCATGCATGACAAGCATGGCTGTTACCGCATCCCACTCATCCAACACAAAGGCAACTGGCAACCATGCTCCCCTTCCGAGAAAGCTGGCCTCACCCTACAACATGCCAAAAGTGTCTATGACCTACCGTCCACCAAAGAAGCCATCGAGTGGATGCATGCCATGTGTGGGTACCCTGGCAAATCCACCTGGGCAAAGGCTGCACAAGCAGGCAACTTGATCGGTTGGCTGCTGCTCACTGCCAAGAACATCCAAAAGTACTACCCTGACACCACAGAAACACCCAAAGGCCATCTCAACCAAACACGCACGAACGTTCGATCCACCAAACCCAAGCCTGTCCCTCTTGAAGCTTTCCACTCTCCCCATCTCAAAGGCCGCAAAGTTCGAGACGTCTTCACCAAAGTCTACAATGTCTGTGACACCGTCTTCACCAATCAAACAGGAAAATTCTCCCAGCATTCCCAATCTGGCAACTTCTATGTCATGGTCCTTGTGGAAATCGACTCCAGTGCCATACTTGTTGAACCCATTAAAAACAGATCTGATTCCAAACTCACTCATGCATATTCTTTGCTCATGCCATGCCTCTGCAAAGCCGGCATCACCCCATGCAGACATGTCCTTGACAATGAGATCTCCAATGCCATGAAGACCCTCATCACCGACACGTACAAGATGACTTACAAACTTGTGCCTCTCGGCTGCTATTGTCATAGTGCAGTGGAGGTTGCCATCAGAAATTTCAAGTCACACTTCCTCAGCATTCTTGCAGGTGTCACCAACAACTTTCCCTTACAACTCTGGGACAAGCTCCATCCACAAGCCAAAATCACCGTCAATCTTCTCCAACAATCCAATGCCAAATTAACCATATCTGCACGTCCTCAGCTTAATGGTCCCTTTGATTACAACAAGATGCCTCTTGCCCCCACGGTTTGCAACACCCAGGTCCACAAAAAGTCTGATTCTCATGACACCTGGGCTTTCCACTCAGTGGAAGGATGGTACTTAGGCACCTCCCCTGAACATTACCGCACTCATCACTGCCACATCAAAGCCACCAACCGGGTTCAACTCAGTGGCACCGTCTTGCTTCAACACAAGCACATCACCAGCCCTACTCTCACCCCTACCAACAAACTCATGCAGGCCATAGCCGACTGTGCCTCTGCCCTCAAAGGCATTGTAGCCCCATCCAAGGACATCACAACTCTCAAATGCCTCCTCACATCTGCCTCCACCCAACTCAACACCCACAGCTCACTGCGCAACATGCCATCCACCCCAATCATTGTTCCAAGGGTGTTGCCCTCCACCACTCACCCAGTTCAAAGGGTTGATGCCACCTGCATAACCCCTCCCACTACACCTTCCACTGTGTCTCTCCCTCACCTCCATCCCTCAACAAGACCCAGGAGAAAATGCTTCCCCAACCAGCTCCTCCCCCTAATGCCCCGCCCACAACACCCGATCTCAAACTGCCGCCCACTCCTCTGCACTACCAGCCAAGAACACATGATTCCAATGGGTTTCCCACATCCTAAAACCCTCTCCCCATTTGTCAAAATGCCCAATCAAGCTTGATAAAGAGGTCCATCAAGCACTTGGTGTCATGGACAAGACCACTGGAAAGTTTCTCAAGTATTGCCAGCTCCTCCACCACCCTGATTAACAAGCCGACTGGTTCAAATCATCTGCTAACAAATTTGGCCACCTCACCAATCAAGTCGGTGGCCGTGTCAAAGGAACCAACACCATCCGCTTCATCCAAATGCAAGACTTCCCTCAGGAACACCTAAAAGACATCATCTACGGTCAATTTGTCTGCAAGATCCACCCCAAAAAGAAGGAGCCCAATTGCACTTGCCTTGTTGTAGATGGCAACCACATCAACTACCCCGGTGAAGTCGCCACCCCCACCAACGACATGCTCGCAGCCAAAATCTTCTTCAACAGCATCATCTCAACCATAGGTGCCTGGTTTATGACCATGGATGTCTAAAACTTCTACCTCAACAGACCTCTTGCATGACCGGAGTACATCTGCATGAGCATCAATGACATCCCTGAAGAGATCATCATCGAATACAAACTCCATGACCTGCTTGCACCCGACAACTGTGTCTACATCAAGATTGTGCTTGGCATGTATGGAATCCCACACGCAGGCCTCATTCCCAATGAACTCCTCAAAAAATGACTCAACAAACATGGGTATCACCAAAGTAAGCTTGTCTCCAGGCTTTGGAAACATGAGTGGCATCCTGTCTGGTTCATCTTAGTGGTGGATGACTTTGGGGTAAAGTATGTTGGCAAAGTACATGCTCTTCATTTACAATCCATTATCAAATCCTTTTATCCTCTCAGCACCGACAGGTTGGAAAATCACTACATCGGAATCACGCATACCAGTTTGACTATGACAATCATGTTGATTGCAGCTCTTCTGTATCCCAGCATGCATCTCTCTCACTATGGTACTGATTGCTTGCATGTAAGTAGGGTCACAGAGAGGAAAAAATTGATGATAGAATTAAAAATAAGGCCCCAGGAATAATGGAAATAATTTATCATTACATCATTTATGAGATTTTGTCACAATACCAGAGAGGATGAACATCTCTCTAGCAAAGCATGTTCAACTTGGGTGGACATACTGTTAAAAATGGTATAATGCAAGTTCATAGGACATTGACAAAAATCCATTCACTCTTTTCAATATCCAATCATGGTGGTTGCAGTGTCACAGGTAGGGTTATCCATGTGTGCACTGCAATCCTAATTATCCAAATCAAGGCATGCATCATCTTTTCATCTTTTCATCTTCTTTTCATCTTTTAGACCTTTTTTGTCCAATTTTTCATCTTTTCTTTATCGTGGCACCCTGACAAGTCCTTTAAAGTATCTTGATTCACATAGAAAGATTTGTCATGTGTTTATCTCTTCATATTTTGTCTTCTTATTTTTTCATCTTTTTCATCATTATTTCATCACTATTGCATTGGTCTGTCATGTTTGAATGCATCCATTGAATTCTAACTAAATTAATTAGTTAAGCTGGATGACTTGTATCAGAACATTTGTGGGAAGTAAATATGTTATACTCAAATAATGGATTGATTCCATCACATACATATCAGTGATCATCTGATGATACTTAGCCAGTGCCTGTTTATATTTGAAGTCAGCAGAGAAGCATGTAAGGTGTTGTTTCAAAATTAAACTACTGTTTGTATGCCATAAAACTCTATGTTATTTAATAGATTCCCTCAATCTCAATCTAGTTGTTCGATAACAAAACTAGATGAAGTGACTTTTGCCTTCAATTTATAATAATTAACTAATTCTATTGATCTAGACAAGACAGTTGGTCAGGTGATTTGAAAACACATAAAAACTACTACAAGACTCAGAAAACTTGATCATAACCTAATTTTAGACACTGCTTCCATTCCAAGATTGACTGTAAAGTTACCTGTCAACAGCCTCGCCACTCAAAGCTTGGGTCTGTACCAGATATTAATTTTACCCTATGTATAAGGATCTGTGATGATTAAAAATTGATGTCCTCACATTCATCATAGAGATGTCTGAATAGTTTGTGTCACCAGGGATATGTCTTATCACCAATAGACCCTGATCTTTGAGTTCATGTAAAAAATAATTACATACATCCACCATCCACATGCCTGGTTCTTCCACCAACAATCCAGCTGTTTGCATTGTCTATAGCCCTTAAGTTATCCATATCAAGATCCATGGGCAATTCGATTTTGAGCTTCATTGATTCCAGTGAATGGTACATATACAACATGTCTTGTGCCACAATAACACCAGCAGCAAGTTTGGCCTCCATGACTGATAGAGGCACAAACTTTTGTGTTGCACTTCTAAATGATATAGGAATGTTGTTCATGAATACTCTTCCACTGGAAAAACTCCTACAATTGTCAGGGTTATTGGCATAGTCTGAGCCAGATCTTCCATGAATTTTAAACTTGTCATTGGGACTACATGTCTCCTTTGGTGCCAAGACCAGACCTCTATTTTTGGGAGATATTACATAATTGATTAGAGTCAGAAGTGCTTGGACATGTGCCTTCCCAGGTGCAGTCATGTGCCTGGCTAGTCCATGCACTGTATTGAATGTGTCTGGATGTGACCGTTGCATCATATACATGCACATTTCAGGGGCTGATTGGAACATTTTTGCCATCAAACTTGTACCATCCCATCACCATCTCCCTTTACCAGAACTTGTCATGTGACAGCTGGTGTTTTCAATACTCTTCCAACAGGTGGTGTGTACTCTTCCTCAAGTTTGCACATGAAGACTGTTTGAGTGAATTTTACAACACGTAGGCCCGAGAAGTATCTGGAAAGAGTTAACTTACTGCCCACATATTCCGTGAGTTCCCCTTTGCGCTTGCACGTGAACACCTTCTCAAGATATCTCTGAAACTGTTTGACCATATCAGGAGATCCTAGAATCATGACATCATCTACTGAAGCCACTAATATTACCAATGTGTCATCACTCCATGCAAAATACAGACATGGATCTGCCTGTGACTGTTCATACATCATATTTTTGACATGCCTTGCCAATGTCTTAAAGAAGCAGTATGCTGCCTGTTTGGTTCCATACAGTGAGGCATTCATATGAAGGACCATGTAACCTGAGTAATATTCTTTAAATCCATCTGGCACTTCCGCATAGAGTTCCTCACCGTTCTTGAAACAACCCTGTAAAAAAGCTCCTTCAACATCAATAATGGCTGGTATTCATCCAGGATTCATGCACCATAGCATTAGTAAAGTTCATACTGTGACAGGGTTAGTTACTGGTGTGGTAATCGAGTCTGATGCATCATGACATCCATTGACCTGCCAGCATCCTCTGGCATTTGGCCAGCCTTGGCAAATACTATTAGACTTCATCTTGAAAGCCAATATGGTGGTAGCACTTTTGAACCCTTTGGTATTGAGCTTCTGGGTACATGTGTGTGTGCATCATATTTATTGAGCCCCTTTTCTTTCCTGATCTCTTTGTGCCACTCATCAGAATCAGGGCTCCTCATTGCTCTCTTCAAGTTGACGACTTTTAACTCTTTTGAATGCTTGATACTGCCCCCTACTCCAGCCTGTACCAGTGAAAGTTCCATGCACCTGATTGCCATGTACGCTGATGTCAACTCCATGTTTTCTAGCTTGGCCATTTCACATGGATACCTCAATTCAACTGCTTGGGTATAGGTTAACCTGTCAGGTGGTTTAATTACCCAACCTAGACTAGTGAAGGTATTTTGACTGGATTCAATCAGAATAGGGACACTCCATGTAACTTTACCTCCTGACTTTACCATTTTGACAGTGTTCACCAGTGTGTCACTAATGTCTCCTAGGCCTTCTACCATGTCTAGGTCTAGCACACCTGCCACATCATCAGGTTGAAAATGCAAATTCTTAACCGATATGTTGTCTCTTTGATAAGTCTTGGATGGTCTGTCTCATTATGGTGCAAAACGGTGAGTACGTAAGCAGAAATCAGATGATGGCATGTTATGGAGGTCCTATGTACGGATTGCTGTTGAGGTTGATTGTCAGTGACATGGGGGTTTGTGTAAACTTGTTTGCAAAGTAGAACTCTCATCCAGAGAGCATTATAATCTCAGCATTGTTCATTCTAATAGTGTAAACAAGTAATGAATACCCTTGTTGATGCAGTTGCATCCCAGTGGGGCAATGTTCATTACATCCTCTGGAAATCTCTCTCTTCTTGTCTCTTTTCTTGCCCTAGTTTCTGTAGCTAGTTGATTGTTGCTTAGCCCCTCTGTATTTTATCAGATTATCAGACCCAAGAGGGGTTGAAGAAGAGAGGGTGATTGCTGAAGCACAACAGAACTGTGAGATCTGAAGATCTGCCCAAGCTCTGGGTTGTAAATTCTGGTTTTCATTACTGTCATAAAAACACAGTAATCTGTAACCAAACGGAATTCCAACAGTAATTCCAGTTGGTTACTGAAATATTACTATGTCGCACCCCAATTTTGTGACATCATCTGAGATCCATTACGGTGGGAGTACATATACTCCTACCCTTGTGACCAACAGTAATATTACTGTTTCCTTTCA
>JALLPD010001803.1:0-11282 GCA_036940065.1 Cyclotella cf. meneghiniana | reverse complement strand
ATACAAATTCCATAGATTTTTTGCAGATTCCCTAACATACAAGACTCCTTTTTCTTAGTCCCACATTATAGGGCATTAGGGATAAGACGTTACAAACCCACAGCCTAATATGTCGCCCCTCCTGTTATACCATACTATCTATGGGCAGTATTTTTTTAATTGTTTAAATACCTGCTTTATTCCTCGCCAAAACTATGTGAGATCGTCACACATCGCCAAAATCGAAGCATTATTTCGTGTGACTATTTAACCGATTTATGGTATTTGGTATATAGAAGAGGGCGATTTTTTGTGATCTTTTAGACAAATGTTTTACATTCTCCAAATCATTCTGTTGTATTCCAGTCGGTGTCACCACTGTCTTCAAATCAAGTGCAATATCTGCCATGCCAATCCTGAGGTGCGTGAGCTTGCGTGTGACAGAGCGGTGAAACGAAACCATGGAGTGCATTTCCAAATTGTTCGGAATTCTGACAACCGTGTCTTTATGGGATCAATGTCAAAAGAGAGAATGTAAACTATGAAGTGCTTCATTTGTGCTTGCTCATCTACATGCCTTATAAAGCTCGGGCATATCCAAGAGTTGAAACTGTTCTTGATATTGAACATAACTCGTGTTGCTCGACGATCTGTTTAATATTACTTGCGTTACCATGGCAGCAAAAATTCCGTATCTTATATCACGATCGTCGAAATCACACTCTTTTCGTTCCAATCGCCGCGTTGCCTCGCCGCTCTCTCGCTTCTTCACGACCGCAGCAAAGTCACCCTCAAAAGATGATTACCTTGACTTCTCCACCCTCCACTCGCTCAATGCCAACGCAGTAAAAGCGTACGCTTCAAATCCACTCTTTGGAACATTTCGACATGATAAATTTGAATGGATGACGTATGAAGATTTTGGGAAGACGGTTGATTTGTGCCGGGCTTTGTTGAAAGATGTTGGTAAGTTGAAGTGTTTGAGTGTCCGGTTGTTTGTGATTGACATTTTGAATTATATGGCTGTAGTTCATTCGAGTCCGTTCTGTACTGGAAGTTTTCCGATGTATGTTTGCTTTGGCCAACCGCTTCGCATTACCCAATAATGTCTTGTTCATCGCATTGCTCTCACTTGCTATCAGGAGTGACGCCACATTCAACGGTAGGCATCATATCCAACAATCGACACGAATGGGCAACCGTTGCCGCCGCGACATATTCCTTGAATGCCACATTGGTCCCCATGTATGAAGGTGAACATGAGTTTCAAGATTGACTATGCCTCTCTTTCCGCAAAATCAAGAGAGTGATCATAAACCGTTGCTTTTTATTTTGCCCAAAATACTGACTTTGAAACAGCCCAACTCCCGACAGACTGGACACTCATTCTAAACGATTCCCAATGCCGAACACTCTTTACATCCACAGAAGACATCTACCTCCGAATAAAGAGCGAAGTATTGCCTTCCACACCGTCAATAAATGAGGTTATTTGTCTCGATGGTCCAAAGGACGAGCCCAATTCGTTTGAGGGCATGATGAAAAATATGGTTGGAAGAGAGGAGTGTAAGGTTGTCGAGCCGTCTGAGGACGATTTGGCGAATTTGATTTATACAAGTGGTACTACGGGAAAGCCCAAGGTGAGGAAGAAGTTGGGCACCTGTGTTTCGTATCTGCATTCAGGCTTATAGTATGTGTACACCGCATTGTTCTGATGCAATAAAGGGAGTCGAATTGATACATAGCAATCAAGTATCCAATATCAAAGCTGGTAGAGAAATGGTCGTAAATCCACCGGACTTTATACAATCGAAAGATCGTTCGCTCGCGTTTCTTCCGTGGGCGCATTCTTATGGACAGGTGAGCAATTTCCAACAAATAGAATGAAGAATAAATGATTGATACACTCTTTTCAATTCGACAGTGCACCGGACTTCTTTCATTGGCATTGGATATCTTCCAGACATGTGAGCTATGGGGTCTCATCTCTCAAGGCGCTTCGATGGGAATTTGCCGCGGCATCCCTCACATCCTCGACGATCTCCAACTAGTCCAACCCACGTTACTCTTTGCCGTTCCCACGCTTTACAAACGTGTTTATGATGGGGTCATCAATGTGATGAATAATACCACTCCCATTCAACGGATATTGATGCAGTCTGCTTTACGGTCGGGAAAAGCTCATGCTGCTCATGCTAATGATGACAAGATGCCCTCCTTGGGAGTTGTTGATCGGTTGAAGTATAAGCTACTTGATGAGATTGTGTTATCAAAGATTAGAGCAAGATTTGGTGGAAATTTACGGGCGGGATTTGTGGCGGGCGCAGCATGCCCTAGAGAAAGTGAGTTGATATAGCAATCATGTTTCATTCTCATAATCGACTTGTTGCTCAATTGGCTGGTTTCTGTGCTTCCGCTGTAGTCATTGAGTTTATGGATGCAGTTGGCATTCCCATTTGCGAAGGATATGGTTTGACTGAAACTTCGGTAAGCATCCTCGTCATTAACGATCATTAGACATTTCGCAATCGCATGTTGAGGATTTCTTTATCTCATGGTTCACTTTAAATGGAACAGCCAGTAATTGCAATGAGTGTGTTGGGTAGACGCAAAGCGGGTGCTGTTGGCAAGGTGTTGAACGGTGTGACTGTTCATATTTTGGACTCTGAAGGAAATTCTTTGCCTGTCGCAGAAGAGGGCGAAATCTGTTGCTGGTGATTTCATTGTGTTCTTTATGTCGTCAATGAGCGAAATTGAGGTTAATATTATTCTTTCCTGTTTGATTTAACTGGTCCTCTCCAGTGGTCCCAATGTGATGAAAGGTTCGCAACTTTTGAGGAGACCCTTGTGCAATATCCTTTTTAATGTCCAAACCATTATTATCTTTCCTCGCATTGTTAAAGGTTATCACAACAATGATGATGCGACAAATGATGTGATTACAGTGGCCCCTGATGGCATATCAAGACTGTGAGTTATTTTTATTGAGAAATGTTGCGTCATTTCCAGTGACAAAGGCCTGACAAGCACCGGCTTTGCTTGCTGTCATAGATTCCATACTGGCGATCTTGGCAAAATTGACAGCGATGGATTCCTTGCGGTGACTGGGCGCATCAAGGAACAATACAAGCTAGAGAACGGCAAATACGTCTGCCCGACTCCCATCGAACAAGCCATTGGCATGAGTCGTTTTATCAGCCAAGTTGTTGTATGTGGAGCAAATCGCCCATACAACGTTGCTCTGGTTGTTCCAGATTGGCTCGCAGTGCGATCAGAGTTCGGAATGTCAGAGTTAGACGCATCGGAGGATGAGTTGGTCAATGACTCTAGAGTGAGGGGGCTGATTAATTCAGAAATCAAAATAAATTGCTACAAAATAAAAAAGTTCGAGATCCCAAAGTAAGTCGTCAAGTTTATGAATTGAGAACTGCTATGTAATGGTCGTGTCGAATCCTAACAGGCAAAAATGGCCGAAGGGCTTGGGCATGTGTTGCACCATTCACAGCGGCAAACAATATGATTACCCCAAAGATGTCGATCCGTCGTCGTAAGTCCTATTGTAGAGAGAGTCGTTATGTTGTCTTTATGTTTGAGACACTCAAGCATTGTTACCACTGCTCTTGCTCTGCCAAGATGTTGTTATCAAGGTCTACGAAGACATCATCAACGGGATGTACGAGGGGGATATAAAAGCTGGCGGGTACGTTAGTGACGGACAACACCTGGATGCCGCGTAAAAGCTCTGAAATAATGTTGTTTTTATTGTTTGAGTCCACATGGCACCAGACTAAATTATATAACCTGTATTTATTGTTTGGTTGGATGGTATCGTTTCTGATTTCACTTTAAGAAGTGCTTAGAAAAGTGTTTGTCCGTGTTAGGCTGATGCAAGAAGCCAAATCAATCATATTTTCCACATGTCTCATTCAAGGGTGATGCGTGCCTTTTATTGGGGCAGTAGTCCCTCTTCTTTTCGTACTTCCATGGTTTCCGCTTTGAGTTACTCAGTGTGTACTTGACTTCTGTAATCAACCAAAAAAGACAAAAACCCTCACTCAATGTATGGTTCCGCGTTTTATCATGCAGTGATTCATCACAAATAACCAATAGCTCAGCGCCCGTTTGCTAGACCTTGGCTTTAAGACTTCTCTACCTGCTTTCTTGAGATATATTGTCACATGATTTATATTGAAGCAATCGCAACATAATGCATTCTGCATGTCGTAACCAACAAATGAACTACCCTAATCAGCTGTGCAGAAGCCTGCAGAAGCCACACTATAGCCATGGCCACAGGTAACAAAATCTCACCATTTTACAGACATGTCAATTTTTAAGCCCTTAAACCCCTCATTTTCGCCTAAATGCACTGGGAATAGATTCACCTTACAGAGACCAATCTGCCCATAAGGTTGGCTCCCCGTACCATAGTTCCTCTAGGTTCAAAAGTTATGGCCGATTGTCCCTTAACTCACCACACATCACCTTTCTTTTTTGTGGGCTTTGATATTTACGTAGTTTTTTTCTGCTCCGCAACAAAAATGATGTTTCCTTCGCTCCCACTGCCGGAACAGGTTGTTCCAATTGTTGGTATTGTCACCGCGACATCAAATGGGCAAACATGCGATGTGCACCGTTTTGGTTACAGTAGCACGCCATTGTTGGCATGGAACTCGTGCGGCTTCGGTGGATTGTTGCATCCGCCGAGATTTGGCAACACACGAACTCACCACTTGTTCTGTTCTCTGAATGGGATAGAATGTTAAAAGTTTAAAGTTTATAAACTAATTCTGTTTTACATTTAATTTAAGAAACTAGTTAACTAGGAAATAGTTACAGTTTTTGTTAATTCTTGGAATTGGTTGATTGTCACATCTGCCAGAAATGGCACGGACAAACCTGTGGCTTTCCCTACATCAGGTTTGGCAGCATTGTGTTCTGGGGTCTTGTTGACACTGGTGGTTTCAACAGCATTAGTACAATGTACCTGATGCTGCTTGAAACCGACAGCTGCCAAACTTGCCGCCGCCGAACCCACCGCCTCAAAACCCGCTTCCGCCAAACACGCCATGGCAAAAGCTGATGCCACACAACCAACTGCGGCAAAACCATGGAACCAGCCACCACCAAACCCGAAACCATTAATCGGCACAAACTAAATACCCACCGATCCAGAAGACGCCAAACCGGAAGTCGCCAAACCAGAAGCCGCCAAATTGGAAGCCACCAAACCAAAAGCGGCCAAACCAGAAGCCGAAGGTTTGTCATGGTTGGGTTGACAAAAGGTGGGCGGTGAGGGGGCGGGATGGTAGAAAGCCTTCTTCTACCACAATGAATTGGCCCAAACAACAGGGGGCATAAAAAATGTTTGAAATACGGTAGTATCTATAATTTTTTTATTGTCATCTTCATGTCACATGCTTTGAATTTGCAAGCAAGCCGTGCAATAGCCACACTTTACAAAATCTCAGGACATTTGGTGTGGCTATTGCACCGCTGTTTACGGTAGATGTTGTGAAGTGAACCAGGTACATGTGGACAGCCATCAGAGTGGACCACCAAATTAAGATGAGTGGTGGACAGCGACCCTCCCCAAGAGCAAAAAGTAAGACAGTTGGATCATGCATGTGGGCACAAGTAGTAGCAATAGCAGAGTGAGGTGTGCGGTAGCAGGTAGCACTGCTCACAATCCAATAATCAGTAGTCAACTGAGTTTCATCTACATTGTGTACAGACTGATCAGTTCTCCCTACTGGCTGTAGGTTCAAGTAATCTCCACTGATGAGCTGTGCGGGGCAATCGATTCTCAACATAATTATTGGATTGTGAGCAGTTGTCAACATGGGCACTGACCATCCCGCTGATGGTGGAGAAAAGAAACCGGCCATCAAGAACAAAGCCGGCAACACAGCAAAGGCTATGATCGCCGCAACAACTCCAATGGAAGGAACAAGTTCATCAAAAAAGTGAGATTTATGGGGGCACACCCTGACCTGCAGGGATTTGGCTTCAAGGCCAATGCAATTCAATCAACCCAGATTACAAACTTTGTCAATGTGGACACTCGGATTCGAGCTCTTGTTGGGCAGCAGTTCAACCCATTTGTACTTGAGTCAATCGAGAAGATGGCTGTGATGCTGCCACCAGAGCCTATAGTGATCACCAAGGCTGACGGAATAATCATCTCCATGGTGGAAGAAATTGAGCACGGGAAGAAATTCTACCAGTGGCTCACCAGAACTGACAAGATTGAGTAACAGCTCAAGCAGGTGTACTCAATCTATTTTTGACAATGCGACGAGGACACCAAGGCAAGCCTTGCCAAGCACCCAGACTTCAGCTGGATGACCAGGAGATGGACATAATAAAGATATACAAAATATTGCAGAGCGTTAACTTCAGCTACAGGAGCATTCAAGAGCCAATCCTCACCGTGTGGAATGCCAAGGTTGATTTCGTTAAACTTCACCAACAACCACAACAGTTGGTGCAGGAGTACAATAAGAGGTTCATAACCATGCGAGATGTCAATGAGATGCTGGGGACCAACATCCACTTGGGTTCATCGAAGCAATTGCAAAGGAGAATGGGGAGGACCTAGCAACACTGACCGATAGACAGAAAACCAACTACATGGAGCAGGGGCACAACCACATGATGGCCATCCACATGCTAACGGGGGCTGATAGAGAATGATTCAGAAGTGCCATAGAGGACTTTGAGCATGCATACCTCATGGACAGGAGAAAAAGGTACCCAAAAAGCATCCATGAGCATTACACTCTCCTGAAGGGGTGGAGGAAATCCACTGGTAAGCAGCACCTCACCAGAGTGGGTGTGTCTTTCAACACTGTGGGAGATGCAGACAAAGATGGGACTGCGTAGGTGAACAATGCTGGCAAAGCAAAATATGTGGGACCACCTTGCACCCGATGTGGAAGAGACAATCACCCAACAGAAAAGTGCATCGCAAAGAGACACAAAGAGGGCACGATGTTTTACACAGAAGGGGGGGTCTAAAGCAGGGGTTGTGGAGGTTAGTCGGAACTATAATGGTACTTGCTGTCATGAGGTCCATGAGCTAATCTTTCTTCAACCTACCACTGACTCAAGCCCAACGCGCCCAAAATAGTCTTCTAATGGATCAATTCCAGCTACCTGGATACTTATTCACAGCCAACCAACAATTGAAATGTTTAGCAATGGGGACCTGCTCAGCAGAATCAGACAGGTCAATACAACCATGCACATTAGGTGCAATGTGGGGGTAAGGTCTACAAATCTGAGGGGCTACTTATCTGGATATGGTTGGGTATGATATTTCCATGATAGAAGATCCAACATCCTCTCCTTGAGCCGTGTGAAGGAGAAGTACCGTGTGACATTTGTCAGTGTCTCTGACAACTCATTTCATCTGCATAAGCCTGGGAAGATCCTTAAGTTTTGAGAGGCGACATGATGCTTGTATTACTTTGACATGGCAGAATGAGACAAAGAGTCAACTTTGCTCATCACAACAGTTAGAGAGAATAAATCTAAATTCTTGGCTTATGACTTTAATAAGGCCAAACTAGCTTGATTGATACAATGGATGATTGGGTGACCAAAAACACAGGACTTCATCAAGTATGTCTGGGACAACCTCATACCCAACTGCCCCATCACTGCACAGGACATCAGAAATGCTGAGTTTATCTGGGGGGCTGACTTAGGGAGTCTGAAGAGAAAGATGGTCTGGAAACAGTCACTGGCCATGCAACCAGAGTCCCATACAATTCCAGTATCAATCATGCAACATTACAGACATGTCACACTTATAGACATCATCAGGGTTAATGGAATCCCATTTTTCATGACTACTTCCAAACACATTAAATTTGGCTCTGCTGGCAAACTTGATAGCATGGAGAACAGCATGATCCTCAAGCACTTCTGGCTTGTCATGGGAGTGTACACAACCAGAGGCTTCAAGGTGACCATCATCATGGCTGACAACCAATTTAAATCAATGTGAGGAAAAGTTGCCGATATGGGGCAATCATCAATGTCATCTCTTGTGACGAACACGTGCCTGAAATCAAATGTTACAACACAACCATCAAGGAGCATGTGCTGGCCGGATACAACATCTTTCCTTTCAAGCATGTCCCTCCAATCTTCATCATCAAGCTTGTCTACTCATAGGTTTTTTTGGCGCAACATGTTCATGCTCAAGAGCAGCATGTCACTTACCCAGAGTCCATCTGAGATCATCATCAACCAAAAGCTAGACTTGAACGCACTCTGCAAGGTTGAGTTTGGCAAATATTTCCAGACACACAAGGAGCATGAAAACAGCATGGCCACATGTACCGTTGGTACAATTGCCACCCAGCCCACAGGTAACTCACAGGGTGAGTACTACTTTGTCCGGCTCTACACAGGTCGCTGCATCAACGTCGCGACTGCACCTCTCTCCCAATGCCCCAAACAGTGATTGACCAAGTCCACTGCCTGGCCAGAAGGGCAAAGAGCAAAAAATACTCACCTTTACCAACACAAGGAATGAGGACCTAGACATCCTGTATGCTGACTGCTGGATGATGAGAACAATGATGATGCCTCTGTTCCTGCAGGAATGACTGATGCAGATAACGGCGATGGAAATGATGACAAGGCAACAAGGACGATAGTGACAATGATCCTAACAATGACAACAGCACATCTGAGGGAAGTGACAGTGAAGATGATGATGCCAACAGCAGCAATGATGGCAATGATGATGAAAACAGTAGCAACGATGATAACAATGACAATTTGCACAATATGGACAACAACGCCATCAACCATGAACCACCAGCATCATATGACCCCAGGTCTGCAGGAGTGGATAAAGAATTGGCAGTGGACTATCTGAAACTGCAGGAGTGGATGTGTCAATAACAGATGAAATCACAGGAGTGGGGGACAACACAGACACAGATGACGACAGCATAGCAGATGAAGACCACCACACTGAAGGCCACACCACACACACACGGGAATTCCAAGCACCAGCAGACCAGTTTGGCAAGGGCATACGATTGAGGCTTTGAGTCCAGCGATGAAGGAACTACCGTGTCTTCAACATTGATGGGGAAATGGAAGCGGAAGAAATCTTTCTTCTGCAATTCAATCACAACAATGACTGCAAACTAGGCAATAGGGCCCTTGGTAGACTTCAGGCCAAGTGGTTGTTTCTGACTGAAACACTGGAATGGAAAGAAGGGCTGCTAGGAGCCAAGGGCAGTAGCACTGAGAAGCTGAACAAGGGGGGAACCCTGCTTGCTGAGTACCTCTTTGTGACCAAACAATGGGATGGAAGAAAGGACTGAAGATGTTCCAGGAACAAGGGGAGATTGCAATAGAGAAGGAACACAACAAATACATGACATGGAAGGGTTTCAGCCCAAGCACTGGTTTGAACTCACAAAAGGGGAACAAGCATCGGCACTGAAATACCTCATGTATCTGAAGGCAAAAAGAGATGGGCTGATCACGGGGCATGGGTGTGCCAACGGAAGACCACAAAGGCTATACACAACAAAAGCAAAATCATCATCCCCTATGGCATCACTAGCCAGACTGATCAATGGATGCCTATGAAAGGCAAGGCGTTGCCACACTCAACATCTCTGGTGCATTTCTCAAAACAAGAATGCCTGCCAACAAGAGGGATGTACACATGATACTGGACTGATGAATTGCAAAGTTGCTAGCAAAAATCACACCCAAAGTCTACCAGAAATATGTGCATCACAAACAAGGACAGGCTTACATCTACTGTAAGCTCAATGTGGCATTGTATGGGACCCTAAAGGCAGCTCTCCTTTTCTGGAAGAAATCTCTACAAGTCCTATGCAGAGAGGGTTTGTAATCATACCCTATGATTGGTGCATTGCCAACAAGAACATTGATGGATCACAATGCACAATAGTGTGGCACATCAAGGATCTGAAGCTCTTGCACAGGTCATTGGCCGTGTTGGAAAAAATCATTGCATCAATGCAAGCAGAATACAAAAGGCATGGTGAGATGACAGTGAGATGAGGTAAGACTCATGACTATTTGAGCATGACCCTTGATTTTCAGAGCCAGTCAGGTTTACAATAAATATGGAGAGGTACATTGATGAGGTAATGAAAAACCTGCCCAAGGAATATGATGGGACAGCAACAATACCAGCAGCTGATCATCTCTTCAAGACACAGGACAGGGCAATTAAACCAAGTGAGCAAGATGGTGACTTGTTCCATCACGTGACAGCACAACTGTTGTTCCTATGCAAAGGAGGATGCCCTGACATACACACAGCAGTAACATTCCTGTGCACCAGAGTAAAGACGCCAGATCAGGATGACTACAAAAAGCTCATCTGTATTATTTGCTACCTGAGGCAGACAAAGTTTCTGGAACTCATCATGGAGGCAACACATCTTGACCAGATCATTGGTTCATCGATTGATCCTTTGCAATACATGATGACATGCACAGTCATTCTGGCTCATACATGACATTCGGACAGGGAATGATGAATGGTTCCTCCAACAAACAACAATTAAAAACAAGCTTGACTGAGGTTAAATTAGTGGCTGTGCATTACAACATGCCAGTTGTCCTGTGGACGCTTGTTGAAGCACAGAGGTAACCAATGAAACCCACCATCATACACCAGGACTATCAGAACTCTGTACTTCTTGAAACAAACAGATGTGGATCCAGCAGCAATGCACAAAACACATAAGACTGGATGATTAGAAATGTCAAGGGCAGTTTTGGGGGGAATCTAGAATGGACAAAAAATTGCCAAAAATCGCTCAACATCACAAAACACAGTTGTGCACATGGGCAGAATGCAGATCATCTGAGCCGCCAACCTGTGGCATTCTTTTGTTGGTGATCGCAGCTGTTGGTCTTTTCACTGTTACCAAGACAGACATGATCGGACTTACCTGCTTATACATACACTTTGTAAAAAAAAATGCCCCGTAATTTTTTGTTGAACCAGTAAGGCTGTGACTAAGTCTGTCAAAGTCGAAGTTCGAAGTTCGTTTTCAGTCCCGCCTATGGAACTTTGAAACTTTGCAGGCAAGTTTACGACTATATTTAACCGAACTTGCAAACTTTTTGTATCTCATACCAAAAAACATTGAACTTCAACTTTGAACCCCCATTTGTGATCAAAGTTTTGGAAAACTTCGCATACTTGAACTTGTCGAAGTCGAAGTTTGAAGTTTCCCATTCCCCTCCATCTGCCTTGCATATCACCGCGATTATGTTGCATT
>JALLPD010001802.1:0-11284 GCA_036940065.1 Cyclotella cf. meneghiniana | reverse complement strand
CAATGTTTTGGGAAGGAATCTCTCTTCATTTAGAAACATCATCCATCCGCTGGGCAACTCTATTAGGTTCTTTGCGTAGTGCACGGACAAAAACAAGATTTGGATGGCAGTTAGGGAAGATTGTGTTGAAATGCTTGTTTTATCTCTCCAATCCATTATTGGTAAGGTGAAGCAGCATGTAACAAAAATATTAGCATTGAATTTAATGGAGGAAACAAATGACACTGCCACAGTGTGAGCGCATGCCAACAAGCTTCATCAATACAATAATAAAAATCAAAACAAGAAAGTCAAAAAATATCACCTTGGACCCATTTCAAATGCATTAAACACACTAAGGATCATAGATTCGAACATGTTGGGGATATGACAATGTCAAACAAGCTTGGAACTGGGTCCACGGACAAATAACAACTGAGTTATGGCCATTTCAAGATTTCTGATGTGGACAAGGCAAAATCCGCACAAGTAAGTCAAAACACATCATTTTGACCCGTTCCAAATGCATCAAACACAGATTCCAATATGTTCATTATCTGTTGATGCCAAACAAGCTTGGAATGGTGTCGAAAGCACAAATACCACCCAAGTTATGGCGATGTCAACATTTCTATTATGGACAACACAAAATCCATACATGTAAGCCAAGAAACATCACTTTCGACCCATTCAAAACAAAAACACCCAAATGAGCACAGATTTGAACATGTTGGGAATCTGCTGATGCCAAACAAGCTTGGAACTGGGTCCAAAGGACAAATACCGCCCAAGTTATGGCCTTTCAAGATTTCTGATGTGGACAACACACAACATCCACACAAGTAAACCAAGAAAAATCTTTTTCTACCCATATCAAACGAAACAAACATGCGAATGAGCACAGATTCGAACACGCTGGGTAACTGCTGATGCCAAACAAGCTTGGAACAGGGTCCAAAGGACAAATACCACCCGAGTTATGGCCATATCAAGATTTCTGACATGGACAACAAAAACTCCACACAAGTAAGCCAAGCAACATCATTTTGGACCGGTTCCATATGCATCAAACACGCAAATGAGCACGTTTGAACACGTTGGGTGTCAGCTAATGCCAAACAAGCTTGGAACGGGGTCCAAAGGACAAATACCACCCAAGTTATGGCCATATACAGCATTTTAATGGTCGAGACAAAATCAAGATTGACTCAACTATAGAAGCTTCCACAAGTCTCTTTCATTCTTCAAATTTGAGCAGCTTTTAAGAATGACACTTCCTCAGTGTAGTAACCAAGGCAAGTCACTCACATTCCTACAATTCAAGTAGCTTTTTAGGGTGACCGAAATTGTAAGAAGTCAGGTAAGCCACCCAGGTTCAATTCATTCAAGCATTTTTTGTGTGACCTTCATTTTAGGAACTTAGGCAAGTTGCCAATGCTCCACAAACTCAATGATCTCTTTTAAGGTGACATAAACTTCAGGCAAGTCACCTGAGCTCCTACTATTCAAGAAAGTGGTGACCTAAATTGTAAGAACTCAGGCAAGTTGTCCAAGCTCCAACAATTTAAGCTGGTTTTTAGGGTGACATAAATTTCTTGCACACAGGAATTTTTGCAACTGCCTTATGCATGTATCTTGGATAAGATTCCTAGAAAAGTCTGCCAAGTACAACGAACAATTACTGCCTTTTCACAAACAATACTCAAACAAGTCTCCCCAGTTCCACAATACTTACATTCCAATTTCCAATTTTCAATGTTAAAATAATCACAAGTGACACAGACTTGCACATTAGAACTGATATTCATGCAAGTCCATCAAGTCCAACCAAAAATGACTGTTTTCAGGCAAATGGTTCTCAGACAAGCTCCTTATTTCCATGAGAACTACATGTCAATGAGCAGGATGAAAGTCCTTGGAAACTTGGGCAAGTCACTCAAGTTTCACAAATTTATAGCCTTTTTGCTTGACCCTTGAAATCTGCTCATGGATAGACATGCTTACTTACAAAAAAGATTGGCAAACAAAGATACTTGAGTCACCCAAGTTCCTACAATTCAGGTAGCTTTTTAGGGTGTCCTAAATGGAAGAAACTCAAACAAGTTGCCTGAATTTAGCAATTCAAGCTTTTTAGGGTGACCTAAATTGTAGGAATTCAGGTCACCACCTGAGCTTCACAAATCTTTTGTGTTACCCTTGACATCTGTTTATATTTGGGCATACCAAGGATACAGAAGATTTTTTTATAAAAAAGGGACTGATATGGATCATGTTTACTCAAAAGACAATGAGTAGGTGAGGACCCACAAAAAGTTTGGACTTCTACAGAGAAATAGTACTGGTTGATCTGGTGCCATGATTAATTGCTTCCACACTGTCACAAAAACATCTGAGATGATCAGAACTTATCTGTCTTCATTTCATATAAACTTGTACTGTAAATTATATGACTTCAGAAAGCATGATGATCCTATTCCTCTTAAAGCTACAATTTTTTGGTGGGCACACTGTCCATCAAGTTATTCTGATAGGAAAATAACATCCCCATCCTTCTTTATAGAAACATGCTTTTTCTATAAGATCTTTCATTCAGTGGGCAAGCCCACCAACATTGTAGGAACTCGGGCAAGTCATATGAGTTCCACAATCCTGAGCTGGTTTTAGATTACCTAATTTGTATATGAACTTGGGCGGGTCACCCAAGTGCCTTCACTCAAGTAGCTTTTAGAGTGACCTATATTGTAAGAACCTGGATGAGTTGCATGAATGATGCTGTTGAGGTATTTAATTCCAAGTTAAAAATTCAAATTTGGACAAATCTTTTAACTGTTGTTTGGCTCACATTCCCCTTGTTGAACTTTCATCAAAGCAAAACTTGTAAGAGATTTAAGCCCATTCCCCATGATCATGGTTTTGACAATGTGGATGTGCTATCAAGGGAAATGGTCTTAACAAAAATCCATGCTTGCCAAAACTTTCTCTTTCATGCGTAACCAAAAAACTTTGGCTTGAGTTGTATTTGCATTTGTCTATTTCCCTTGCAAAAAGTGGCATTTTCCTTGTTGTGATCACTAGCTTTGGTTTGATATAGGTTCCTTACATAGACCATGTAAAAAGTTATTAATCATCCCAAATGATGCGATGTAGAATCTTTTACATTGCCAATCAAAACTCAGCCCATTTTGATGTACAATCATGTTACCCAATGTAGATATATGATTGCACTATTGTGAACCAAATAGAATAATAGTTAATACATTCACTTCTAGAATATCTCTTGTCTTCTTTTTATTGCTCAATGAAGGATAATCATCCCAACACTTGACTAAAGTTCAATATTATAAAGAGCACAGGCTACCAGGGGTGCCAAACTCTTCTCCCTCCTCCTCACACAACAATCACCTTCCTCAAACCCCACAAACAAGTATCGAACCAAAAGGAATATCAACAACATCAAAGAGTGGTAGCAACTTGAATGGTGATAAAACCGCTTAAAAAATAAAAGTTTATCTTGTGTGAGTATGTTCCCCAAGCTCAACAATACTTTACCAAAAATCAAGCATCTATTGGTGCATGTTCACTTAAAAGAATATAGAAACATTAGACAAACTTAGGCAGAACTCATTCAGCTATCTGCTTTATGGATCCTGAGCTTACTGTAAAAAGTGCATTTCTGCCTCAATCCAACAATTTTATTTAAGTATTCTTAACTAAATCACGCAAGTTCATTTTGGTGAAAAATATGGGAAATTTCATCTGTAACCTGGACTCATGACAAAAGCATACTTCCATAATGCCTGGAGCATAAAATGAATCAACCCAATAAGCTGACTATTAAGTACTCAATGATTTGCAAAGTTTTTTAGGCATGCACAACATGATAGGATATAATTAGTTACAGAGTAAACAAACATTTCAGTGATGAATACACAATTTTATACTTACCTTGATTGGCATGACATTTTCTAGCCAATATAATCCAAAGATGAGCCCAGGACACTGTTGGTGATGGGTGAGTGAACAAGCTGGCTTTGAAGGAAGTTATGCCCAACAAAGGGGGGAATACGGACAAGGATTCACATTCAGATCTATGGAGGATGGCTGAACCAGATTAAGGCTATCCTCATATTAACAACCAAGAAGGGGCCAGAATACTGTACGGAGGGTAACCAAATGGCATAACTCATATCATGTTTGCTTTGTGGCTGCTGATAGGCAAGTGGAAGGAGAGGAGCAGGTTGGGGAGGAGGGCATATCCAAGGAAATAGGAAATGCCAGGGCTTTACCTGCTGCTTGTCTTCAACCAAGACAGAATGGGATTCATTATGATCTCAAGGTGCTGGATAAAATGCAGCTATGAATGCAAAGGCAAAGGCACCAATGCCCATTCAAGTTGCTATTATTTTTGATGCTGGTATCTAGATGGGTGCCAAGTTGGTTGAGGGACTCATACCATGGTGATGGTGTTTAACATTTTTAATAATGCTGTAATTTGCTTTTTATGAGTGGTGTTTTTGCTTATGATGTTGCACACCTAAAAATTTGTAGTATGATATGGTATGGAATGTTTGAAAGCCCAAAAAATTGTTTCCATATTTAAACTAGTCTGATTCAACATATCACAATGTGACTTTTCATATCTGCTTAAGTTTGAGAATCATGCAATCACATGAAAATTTGATGTCTGTACCATGCAAGTTACAAAAATTATGTGATATCCACATAAGAGACAATCATATCCTGTGCCAGAGACAAAAATTCAAGTTGCCACAACATACCATGATACTTTCAGTGACTCTGCTGATGTGAGAGTTTATGGTCATTAAAATGGAAGGATGGGCATGCCTGGTACATGATAGACCTTAAATTTTAATAACTTTGTTCAGCGCAGCCACTTGTCTCTATTGCAATAGGTCTGCTTATGCCATATCAGGTCATGTTTGGGTGTGACTTGACCTTAGAAAAAGATATGTCTCTACAATGATGTTTCCACTACACTTGAATCTTACGCATAGTGAGAATACAAAAAATTCAGTAATTTCCTTCAATGGTTACATGTAACTCAAATGTAGGCATGAAAATATGTGTCTTCTTCCAAAAATTTAGTAACTCATTTTTAATCATGCAACGGAGGAAAGAACTATGAAAACATGATGAATGAAGAAAATATAAATATTCTTGCATTAATAATGCACATACCTTTAAAAGATTTACATTTTCTTTGTAAATACATATCCCAGTAAATAAGCACAATTAAGTACAAGTTAGAATCCAAGAACTGAAGGGCCTAAGCCCTTTCTCACAAAAAATATTAAGTAGATATTTGTGGGCAACATTCTGTAGCTCTTAGTGCTGATCATAATAAAGCTGATAATTTATTGATTACAATGATGAAATGAGGATGGCAGGGCGCAATGAAATCCCTTTCATCTAAAAACCAAACAGTGTAGGTTCTAAAGAGCCTTGGTAATGTGTATACCCTTCTCTTGAGAGTTTTCTCTACTGAGGTGTTCCCCGTGATAAACAACCAAAGATATTTCTTTGTCAGGATCTTTGTCTAGTTCTTTGTCTGGATCTTCATCTGGAACTTTATCTGGACCTTTGTCTGTAACTTTGTCTAGAACTTTGTCTGGAACTTGTGGATCTTTGTCTGCATCTTTTATCTATACCAACATTTGTGGAACTTTCACCTTTTAACTTTGAATAAAAGATACTTTTAATGTTAGTTTGTAGGTGCACTAAATAAGGCAGATTTGATTCTTGGTCTATGTCACCCCCCCATGAATTAATCTTCAAACTTAGTATCAACTTTAGAAAAATCAAATAAGCCCAAATTTTGAAGTATAAACCATCCATATGAAAAATATTACATATATTCATTTGCAGGTGCATTTGATTTTTCTTGTGCCTTGCAGTGTCAGCCATCATGAAATTTTGGAAAATGAGAAGACAAGATCAAAAGAGAGAACCACAGAAAAAATGAGCAAGAAGATGGTTTTTGATATTAATTACTTAGACTAAAATGTCTTCAATAAAATAGTTTTATTATGAGCAGTAACAAATTCAATTAATGTTGATTGGTGTGTCACATGAACCATCTTCTATCAAAGCTGGCCCAACACTGATTTGAACACTGTCCACTATTTCTAAAGTTTTCAATGTGCTATGATTGGAACAGGAATTTTCAAGAATACAAGATGTTCCAAGGAGTGCTAGTTGGATTGCAAGAGCAGATAATGCAAGCAGTGGATGAGCAGTATGTTCATGCATTGAAAGACAACTTAGTAGGGTATGCTTGAGTCACACCTTTGGCAATGCTGGATTATCTTTTCAGCAAATGTGTCATAGGATTGTTGGATGTGGACAAGTTAGAGTTGGAAAAGAATGAACTGCAGTCTAACAATGACCATATTCTCAAGTCCCTCTGAAAGCAAAACACTATGACAGAGAAAAGGCATCAGCAGGAATTGATGTTAATGATCCACAAATGATGGTCAATTTGTCATGCAAATGTATCATTTGGGTCATTTTGATTAACAAGACATGACGGATTGGGAGGAAAAGGCGCCGGGAGACAAAACTTACAAGAATGCCAAGTCATACTTCCAAGAAATGTACAAGGAGAAGATCATGTGACAAAAGCAATAGCAAGGAATATGGGTTACATTAATAAGATGATGGAGATGCAGAATCAGTTCTCTTACGTGTTGGCACAAATGATTGTGGCACAAGAGGTGGACTATGAAAGCATAAATGCAGCAGTAGAAACAAATGCCAATTGATGGAAATTTTGATCTCAATTACATTGGAACAACAGAAAAAAGACAGCAATGATGGAGATCATTTAACCAGGTCAATCTAATGCAAATGTGATAAAGACTCAACTCACTGAAGCAGAGAAATGCCAAAGTGTAAGAAGAAAGCACACATGGGAGGTGTCATAGCATACTGAGATTATCTGAAGAATGTCAAGAAATGCCCCAAGTGGTACATTGAGAGGCTCAAGAAGAAAGCATCAAGAAGTCTGGCAGCTGAAGCCACATAGAGCCATTACCAGAAGTACGTGGATGGGATCTAGAAGTGATGATAAATGAACCAAAGATAATTAAAAATGATTCAAAAACAGAAACAATCAATTACTGGGCTCTGCTGACCAAGCCAGTTAAAGACTTGAAAATAATAAATAGTTTTCAAGAAAAGTGGTTAGATTCAATGAGGAAATAGAGAAGGATCAGCAAGCAACATCAAACATGAGCAAGATTGCGCTTAAGCAGAAATGAAAGGTGGAAATCTTGATGAAAACACAAGATGGTGTGCAGACAACTCAGGAAGATGAGGTGATTGCAATTGCCATGGATATTGTGGATTTGGGTGTATTGTTGTTGTGTGGAGGAATGAATGAGAATCTCATACAAACAGATGAATTGTCAAGTAAACTGTACCAAGTACCAACTAGGAAGATTGTATCAGCTTTTGAAAAAGACTACATTGGCATACAACTTGTGTGATCCTCCTAGAGATGTCACAATAGTTCCATCAAGTTCCAAAACATTAACCAGTTTTGGGAAGTTGGTTGATGCAGGATATGTCATGGTATAATGAAATGGTCAAGGTGCATGATGGAAAGTTTGTTCTGTCAAACAAGGCAGTAATTTGAGGATGCTGTGATCCAGTTACCAGATTGTATTGTAGTCCACTGAAGCCAATGGTTAATAAATGGAATACAGATTCTATTCTCTTGGATGAGGAACAGAGCAAAATTGAGACAAAATCAGATGGATACAATTAACAATGTCTATGAATTACCATCAACAAAAAAGTAATTCAGTATTTGCATGCAGCATTGGGCTTTCCACCATGAGCACCATGGATCAAAGTAATTCAAGCTGCAAATTATGAGTCATGGCCAGTGGTGAATGTGAGAAATGTCAAGACACACTTCTCTGAGTCAGACAAATCACAACATGAGCACATACAACAAATAAAGAAAGGTGTTTGATCAACAACACTCATAGAGGTGCTCGAGGAAAATTTCCCATTACAACTTGAGGCAAAGCAGCATGAGGTGATGGAAAAAGTGATTGAAATGCAATAAAAGATAGCAACAGATCTAAATTGCAAGGTCCCAGTAATGTTGAGTCAATGGGCAAAGCATTTAATGGTCCTGTGGGAAATTGACTGGAGTGTCATCTTGGTTGCAACAATGAACAATCAAACCAAAGAAATGATAGAATCATACCTGTTATTGATCAAACAATTGCATTCAGCAGGGATAAATCAAACCACCAAATTCTTGATAATGAAGCATCAGAAGTGTAAAAGATCAATGGCAAGATGTCTGAGTTTGTACATCCATCAACAGAAAATGACAGATAGGGCAATACAAAATTATTTTGTAGCAATTATGAGCATTCTGCATGCATCATTCCCCATGCGTTGGATAGGTTATACCACATTCAAAACTCATGTTGAATCTGTTGTGGCAGTCAAATGTACCACCAAAAGTCAACATATGCCTACATGCATGGACCGCATGCCTTCAATAAAATGCCATTGGCACCACTGGGGTACATGAGAAGCCAAATAAGCGCAAGTCATGGGACCCACACTTGACTGCTGGTACATTGGCATGTCAGATAAACATTATTGCTGCTTCAAATTTTTTTGAAAAGAAACACAAGAAGAAATGATATCTGACACTTTCTATTTCAAAAACAAGTATAGAACAATGCCACCAATGACAAAACCAGACCAAGAATACGAGCAGAAAAATAGTTCATGTATGTATGCAGGAAGAATTTACCAGCTACATTACCAACAACAAACTATGATGTCTTGAAGAGAGTCAACTATCATCAATGAAATTGCTAACCAGAAGCACCCAGAGAAGTGACAAATGCTGATTATCTAATCTATGGTAGCATTCTAAGGTAGTTATGAAGATAACTTTGATTTTCAGGAGATGCAGAACATCTCATAATTTTAAACAGAACTTGCAAATAGCAAGAAATGATGATCCTCCTCAATTTAGATTCTGAAAAAAGATCCAAATCCAAAACACCTACTTAAGATCATACCACATCAGGTAGAACCCTACACAGAACTTGTTGCTTCAAGAATGCCAACATACCAGATCTGTGTAGAACTCTACGCAGTTGCATTTTGCCAAAAGGAGGCATCTCTGCTTCATAATGGCATTATTGTTCTTCATTTTTACTTTTAAATAAGTCATAAAAATTCATCACCAAAGGAATAATTCTTTGTCTACTATATTCTACTTAAACTTGAATACTTTTGAGGTTGGTCAAGAAGACTTGGGATGGGCCAGCTGTTCTGTTGTTCTGAGGCTGCTTCAATTAGTGGCAAGTCCAAGAGTACAACAGTTGGCAGCAAGGGCAAGGGTGCAACAGGACGCAGATTGTACAAGGGTGGAGGAATCCACTAAGGAGTTGATTGTTATGTTGTACAAGGAAAGATCATTTGATACATCACCATCTGCCTTAAACACAAGAGCACATAAGAAACCAGTGACAATCGCTCAGGAAACCATCAATACAGCAATTGAAAAGAGTTGTTGTGAATGGGATCCAGCAAAATGGTAAGTCAAAAGATACCATTTCAATTTTTGTGTAAATTTGCCTGAGCAGTCATGGACAAGGACACTGGAGAATCGCTGTACTACTATTAACTAATGTCAAGCCCAGAATATCAAGAAATGTGGGGTTTGTCATCCTATAATGAGATAGGCAGACTTGCACAAGGTATGCCTGGACAAGTTGATGAAACTGACACAATCTTCTTTATCACTTAAGATCAAGTATCCCAAAAACATTTCCAAGATGTGATGTAAAGAGAATAGAAAATTTGTGGTAGATTATCATGAGAACAAGGAAGAACAAAAAAGAATCTGGGTCATTGGACAAAGCCTCATCCAGGTTCTCACACCAGCAAATGAGGGCAGAGTTGTTGACACCAGTGTCAAGGTTGGAGGAGATGTGACATAGACTTTGTGATGAAGTGGAGGCTCAAAGGGAGAGCATGTGATGAGCAATATGCCAGCCATCGTACAACTGGAAGGGTGGGCAGGGTTCTTGGGAATCTTGCATTTCCAAATAGTGAATTCATGCTAATGGCAACATCATGGATAGCTGCAGAAGTGGTAGTTGAAGTTCCGAGAAGACTCTTGAGATTCAAATTAAAATCCAAATCAAAGGATTTTGTGCTGTCAGCACAAGTATACAGTAGTCAATAAAAGCTCATGACTAGTTGATGCTCTTAACAGTGAACTGTTAAAGTCGCACTGTCTAGCAATGTGGTCCTCCTTACATTGAAGTGTTTCCACTCACATCCAAGAGGCAAGATTAATATCCATCTTCATCTCTAAAGAAGAGCTGTTGCCTCCTATTCCTAGCATAAGCAAAGTTAATACTTGATGTACTGAGCCATGAAGTCATCCATGTATTTGCAATCAGAGGCTTAATACATTCATTGTTTGACCAAGAGATATTCTATGGTATCCCATGGATTTGAGGAAGGCCAATTCTGGCCTCCCTTGTTATTACTGTAAAAACTTCATTTCTATGTGAGGCCATAGTTGGCCTCCCTCATGACTTGTAAGACTGGGTGTGTAGAAATATGTGTGTTGAGGTACTTTGGCTCAGTTATTACTCTTACAATATTATTGTCCTTTGATATCAGCTATTATTATGACAAAATTATTGTCATTTGATATTGCCATTTCTATATAGTTGTGCATTTTTTGCAATTTTGAAATCTACAGCTAAAACAGTCTACTTAAAGAGCTGATGGATTAATGTTTAGTTTCATTAAAACTGGATTTAGGACTCGATGTTGTAGATTTTGCACAACCTCCAGCATAAATAAAGCTGAAAGTGGCTACAAATAGCAATGGCTCTTGGTAGAATTTAAACTCGTACATAGAAATTGAGATTGACCTCCAAAGGTAAACCCCAAAGAGCCAGTATGTTAGCTGCAAGATGGAGGCCAGAATGGGCCTTGTGGCTGCATTATGCCAACGGAGCCCAAAGCATCAGTTCTTTGGGTACATGTGTTAGGCCAAAAGCTAGGTAAAATGCAATTCCTTAGGAATTGCACTTAATTCGGATTTTCAATTTTGATTATTGGGAAACTCGTTCTTTGACAAGGAATTGCATTTTTCGACGTTGCAATTCCTCGGAAACAATGGTTTAGCCCGGGAATTCCGCAAAGCCAACTTACCCCATTGCAAATTATTGGACAAATTGTAATTACTTAGGAATTGCAAGACTTACCAGATTGTAATGAT
>JALLPD010001801.1:0-11289 GCA_036940065.1 Cyclotella cf. meneghiniana | reverse complement strand
CATGGATATCTTTTAGAGAATAATTCATTTTCCTGGTGTTCCCTGAACCCCTCCACCTCTGTCAGATGGTTCATTATATAATAATATGTGTGATGCATTGAAACAAAAAAATCTTTTGAAGTGATCACTCGCAGATTTGCCCTTCCGTTGACACCGTATTGCATGGTACCATACGATACGATATCGTACCATGATCAGACCATCTGGCAGGAGAGCTATCCTAGAGCTACGATACACTTCGATACCATACGCTACAATACACCCCCCTGCCTACTATACATACTACACCTTTGATATGCAACAATAATCTTGTTTTGGCAGCGCCCGTCGCGATGCTCTCGAGCAGTGTCTTTTCCTCCCTCGCCCACCATGGCCGCCGCCGCGCCGCCTTCCGCCAGCTCTCCAGCAAGGTCGAGCGATGCGGCTCCCGGTTCCACGTGTCACCTCGCGGTCGGCAGCAACTTCTGATGGGCTGCGTGAGCTACGACCCCGCGGTGCACGACATTTGGACCGGGATCAAGTCGTATCTGAACCACGCCATGTCGACTGGCGGCTCCGACCCCTTTGACTTTTGCCTCTTCACCAACTACGCCGCTCAAGTGCGCGCCTTGCTCGATGGTCACATCGATATCGCGTGGAATGGCCCGATAGCGCACGTCATGGCGGAAAGGGGACTGCGATCGACGGACTCGCTGCTTAGCTTGGGGATGCGAGATGTCGATCGAGACTTTAGGTCCGTTCTCGTCACGCGGACGTCGCTGTCGATTCGCTCTGTGCAGCAGCTGCAAGATCGAACGGTGTTGGCGGGTACTTGGGACAGTCCTCAGGCGAATGTTGTGCCGCTCTACTGGCTCACGGTTTTGGAGGAAGTGCAGCCCAGGATTGTCGAGTATAATGTCGATGTAGGCAAGCATGGAGACACGGCTGCCGGAGAGGTCATGCTCCTGAGAGAACTATGCGCTATCGCGCGCTCTGGATCAAAGGAGCGGCCGGCCGGAGCTGTTCTCTCCAAGATGATGTGGGATCGCGCACTGGACGGACGATTGGATGGCGTCGACCCCGCTTTGCTTAGCGAACACTACGAGATCATGCCAGATGCGCAGATCCCTGCCTTTGATCATTGTCAATTTGATGCCATTCACAAAGCCGAAAAAACAGAATTACTCGAAGACTTTTCCTCGGCCTTGATGCAAATGGATATGAATGACCCTGAACAGGAGCGTCTCATGTGTTTAGAGGGGATTAATAAGGAGTGGGTGCCTCCCAGGCAAGAAGGTTATGATATCGTTCGCGAGGCAATGGATGCGGGCACAGGGGCGTCTTCTAATCAAAGAACAGCTACCAATTTATTCACGGTTAAATCAAGCTTCTTATCAAATCAACGTGGCACCCAAAAGTTTCATCAATATTCACAACAACGACGATCTTTTTCGGCAACGGCATCTGGTATGCAATCGATATCACGCCCGAAAACCATTGCCGTGATTGGGGCGGGTGTCGCCGGCCTCCAGACGACGCGCGCCCTTCAGTCTCATGGATTTCATGTCACGTGCTTTGATGCCAATTCCAAAGTGGGTGGTTTGTGGAATTCGAATTACGTTAATTTCGGTGTGCAGGTAAATGACGTTCAGCTTATGTCAAATCGTCATGTTATCTTTTTAGACAATTCTTACCATGTTCTGCTCGGTTCCCAATGTGGTCCATCCAATTCAATCGAAGGTTCCGAAACAATTGTATGAGGTGCAAGACTTTCCCATGACAGAAGTGGAAGAAGGCCAGTATCCTTCGGCTGTGCATGTGCAAAGATATTTGGAAAGAATGGTGAAGGAATTTCGTTTACAAGATTTCATACAGTTGAATACGTATGTAGAATCTGTTGACCAAAATGATGATGGAAAATGGGAGGTGTCAATAAAACATCTTAATGGTGATGGATCAACCAGCACTCAAGAACGTCTTTCGTTTGACTACTTGATCTCTGCCACAGGACTCTACTCAAACCGAGATGCTTTCGTTCCCTCTGACATCGACGGAATGGACCAATACCAAGGGAAAATTCTCCACAGTAGCCAATTCACAGATGCCTCAATCGCCAACGGACAACGCATCATTGTTGTTGGCGGTGGCAAAAGTGCAATAGACTGCGCCGTTGAAGCTCACAGGGCTGGAGCAGCGCGAGTCACTCTCTTATCTCGCAAGGCGCACTGGCCGACGCCGCGGAAGATTGCTGGAGTTATTCCCTTTCAATATGTCTTCTTGAGTAGATTTGGCACCGCCCTTGTAAGTGCACATAGGGGTGTTTATCCTGACGAGGGCGCTGGTAAGGCGGTGTCTTTGTTTCGAAAGTTTGGATGGCCTATTGTTGGTGGAGCGTTTTATGCAGTAGAGGCGTTATTTCGTTTGCAGCTTGGGTTGTTTGGTGAAAGAAGTCCAAAAGCCGATGTGGTGGACGACTTTTACGGTGAGATTCGAATTGAATCACATTGAGATTAATCTTAACTTCAACAGGCTCATGAGTCATCAACTCGGGCTCGTTTCATGTTTCTTTTCGGGCTATTAGGATACGCCCATGTGCTCAACTCTGATTTGCAAGACCTCATCAAAAGCAAAGCCGTTGACTTTATGCTTGGGGAAATATCCCGTTTCTCTGGTAATACATCCATCGAGCTATCAAAATCCCGAACTAGCAACATGGATGCAGATCTTGTTGTTTTTGCAACCGGCTTCAAACCTAACTATTCCGTTTTCTCCGAAAGTATTGTCAAAGATTTAAATATTGAGAGTGATGGCTTGTATCTCTACCGCCAAATTCTTCCACCCCATGTCCGAAACTTGGCTTTCATAGGAAAGGCTGCTACCATATCAAACATAAGCAGTTATGGAATTCAGGCTGAGTGGTTAGCGCGAATGTTAAATGGTTTCATCCCTCAGCCAAATACAGATATGATGGAAAATGAGATTGCCGCCCACAAAGAATGGTCACGTTCGTGGATGCCAAAAACTTGTTCTCGAGCGAGCTTGATTTTGCTTCATCAGACTCACTACCACGATGCGCTCTTGAGAGATATGGGTGAGAATCCACTCCGGAAATCAAATATCGTCGAAGAGTATTTCGTTCCATATCAACCCAGAGATTATGATGGGATTATGGCGTCACCATCAGGTGCAATACCTGCATCAGCGTAAAATTTTGGCAGTGCTCATGATCTTTTCCTGTATGGATTGGAGTGTGTGGTGTTATTTTTATCTCCATTATGTTCTGGAAACGGTCACCTCTTGCCGAAAGCTTTTATTGAGAGAGATTAATGGCATAACATGTGGAGTTCTCACAACATAGTGCCTTCTTCCAAACAAGCATATTATTTGAAAGCCCTCTCTTTGTTCAGCCAGTGACTCTGCTTGACAAACTGCCTGATATCAAAAGACTCTGAGTGTAAGAGATGGCAGAAAATATTAGTTTTGAGTTCATGTTTTTAGGAAGAATCATGGTTGGCAAGTTTTTTTGCTGACTGTGTGCAATGGGTGAGAGTGCAACGAAAAATCATGGACTTGGATTGTCTCGAATCCATCATGATTCCATCTGTAGGAAAATTCATCCTATCATAACATTTACAAAGCTTCTTTGTCATACATCATGTAAAAACCTGATTATCATGTCATCTTCTACCGCGTAACTTTATTGCGGTTGACAAGTGTTTTGCTGACCGTGTGCAAGGGGTGAGAGTGCAAAGGAAAGTCATGAATTTGGATTGTCTTGCATCCATCAAGATTCCATCTGTAGGAAAATGCATCATCATAACATTTACAAAGTTTCTTGGTCATACATCATGTAAAAACTTGATGATCATGTCATGTGACTTTATCTGCATAAAAAATCTTACAGACAAAGACGTAGAGCTGACAGATATCCCAATGGTAGAGGGATGCCAATCGTAGTAAACATACCCACTCGAAGGGCAGCACGCAAGGGGCCAATTCTGCCGTACCTATGAGTTGATGCCTAAGTACAAGATTTTGAATTCTAATGAGAGTCATTAACATTTTTGTAGCATTTTTGGCATTATTTATTTGAAGGGGTTGCACAAGATTTATGGAAGCAAATGTCAAATCGATTAATTCACTGCTCAAATGAACTGTTCTCAGTGGTCACATCCTCCATCAAGAAAAAATACCAAAAACTCAGAAGGGAGCAGTAGTATATGTCAAACATTGATGAGAATAACCAATGTCAAGTTAACTCAATCAACATATTTCTTTGTACACCACCTGGTGCACCTTGAGGAAGGCCAATTTGCCTCCATTAAAAATGGGATTTTATGCTGATGACAAAGGAAACCAGAATTAGCCATCCCAAAACCCTTTTGGATTGGGATATAATGATTTCATTTTTGGAGGCACATCCCCAACAGAAAGAATATTGGCGAAAAAGTCTTGTGTTTCTATGTGAAGAAGTCTGCACCCCTGTCTCATCCTTCTGAAGTCATCAAACATTCTGCAGATGAAGATCTGAACATGCTTCTAAGCTTCAGTAAATATAATATCATACATAGTGATTTTGTTGAAACAAAAATTGCTCATGATTATATTGGCATCTGCAGGAGCTTACAAAAACCTCTGACAACAGCTGCATGAAATATATTTAGTTTTGATTTTATTGTGCAATGTACCATAATACACATTAGAGCTGCTTCATGTCCCATCCTGCAGAGGTTTCTCTGAAAAAGCATCATTTATATGTTGGAAACGACGACAGTATGCATGGGTTGACAAGTGAAGTGATCGGAGCATCATTGTCAGTTTTAGTTATCAACCCTATTGACCTCATTCAATATGAAGATCCATGCAGAAGTGTGATTATGCGAAGCACAAATGCAGCAGATGACAAAAGAGATGATGGGATGTAGAAATAATATTGCATCAAAAAGGACAGAAATGTGCAGGAACTCCTGTACCAAAGCACGCCTTGAAAAATTGGATGGATATCAATAGCTTTTAATCTCTGTTAGCATCTCTAGGTAGCTTGTCATTTTTATGGATAAGACGGTTGTCCAAATTTTAATGCTTATTAGCATTAGTTCATGGAATTCTGTAATATGAAAATAAGTGTCAAAATGACAATATTATTTGAAATACATCAAAACATGTGATAATGTCATTCTGATAAAATTACTCAAAAGTTATATGTCATGAAAAATATACTGCAATTTGGATGATGTCAATGTTTTTTACATTGTCACAAATCCATGTAAAGAAAGTAATACTATTCCTACAGGAGGTACTGCTGCTGATGTAAATTCACAAGACTGATCACTACATCATCATATCTGATAAACACAAGACATTATATTGGGTGTTTTTCACATTGTATGTCTGTTGCTGCCCAATAGAACCACTGTGTCATCATGAAGGTGCTATCAATGCTTTCAAGACTGTCATCCTGGCATCTTCTGAAGTTATATCATTAGAAATGGCTTACAGTGGTGCTGCCATTGTGGTGTATCAGCTGTTGCTGTTGCTGTAGCTGCCTCTGTGGATGGCAGAATATATCTTCTCTCTCAGCCAACTCAAGAGTTCTAGCAGATAGTGTTGAGAGGGGATTCGTGATCAAAACATACCTCTGTGAAAAGCTTGTCTTATTTCCTTGTTTTCTACTTGAGAAAAATCATTAGTGTATTGCCGATAACCATCATGAGCACTCCGTCGCAATTATTAATAAAACAAATAAAAAAGGCAATGGGGAAGAAAGGCAACAGAGTCCGACAGTGCACGTGCAATGTTCTGAAAGAGATGAATCCAACAACCAACCAGCAACATCATATTTCAATTAGTAAAGTTGATGGAGAGGGAGCCATTGAACATGAGTGCATTCGAGACTTTATACACACCAAAACTGACAATGTCAAAATTGACCATGGTCTTGCACAAAAGTATTTGAATGATTTTGATACTGGTGGATTAATCACTGATGTCATGGTGGATGAGGAGATGGGCAAAGTTGCCTCATATCTATCAGTCATACTCTACATCTGGGCAATTTAAAATTCCATATCATACTGCAGCAATTTAGCTGGAGTTGAGATGCAAAAGCAATACAGCAGAAATACAAGCAAAATCATGGGAGGAATGAAGCATATTACTCAAGTGGTAAAGCAACATCTTGGTTTCATATTAACTGAAGGGAAAGTGCCAATCCCTTTAAAGGCATATAATAACATGGCAAGGGTGTGTTTCTTCAGTGGAGAGAAGAGGATATTTTCAGTCATATCTTCTTTGTTTTTGATTAGTTGTTTATGAAGAAGAAAATTGTGTTGAACTAAAATTAAGCATGTCTCATTTAGGATAATACATTAGTATTTGAGTTTATAAAGACAAGCAGGAAGCAGACTGCCGATGAGTTTGGTCCATAGCATGTTTGTACAAACCCAAAAGCTCCTTGGGTTTACCAGTGCTTGCATTTGAGAGACGTTTATCTTGCTGAACAAATGTTCTTTGTGGTGACACATATTTATTTCAAGGCAGTGCTTAGCAAGCTTAACAAAAGCATTAGGCAGATGGAAGCTGTGTACTTTGAAGGATATGAAACAAATGACATTGGCAGTCACTCAGCTTGAAAGCTGTAGCAACTCAGGAAGAAGGTAGTTGTACTTTTATCCTCAGATTGTACATTGTGTCTCAGAGCAGAATGGTTGTTAGAAGGAATGAAGGAATGAAATCAATTTTATGAGAATGCTGGTGATCACAACAAAGGACAATGTGCTAGCAGCCTTAGAATGAACAGAGTAGAAATTGTTGTTTGCAGTTAGCAGAGCTAATTTTGACTACACCTTCTTGGGCTCTGAAAAAGTAACAAGACACACATGAAGGCATGATTGAAGGAGAGATTGCCCAAGACCAGAACAAAGAAGTCTTTTGAGTTGCCTTTGAACTGATTTGCTACCAATTGATACAAGTATGAATTTTTGTAACAAAATCTACACAAAAATGGTGTCATGTATCAATCTCTGATCTTTCAGGACATTCCAAAGGAAATCTACAGCATTGCTACCACCAAAAACCCCTGGATATGAAAAATCATACACTCCATGATTCACAGGAATCCTGTCACATGTTGTTCAATTGAATGAATTGAAAAGTATGGAGGCAAAACTTGACACCCTAACAGATTATATCATATATGAGATGAAGCCTGAGATGGAGATTCAAGAGTGTGAATCAACTGAATGCAACACAAAAGATTTCCAACACAATTGATGGTATTGGTAAGATGATATAAAGGAGCTGTTCAGTGGTAAGATTGTATTCGGTGCACGCAGGTGGAGAGTTTAATAATGACAAGATGGCTATGAAGTTGAATTGCACAATGAGAACAAGCTACATTCAGTGATGATGGAAAACAATTGCACCAAAGAAAGAAGCATGACATGGTAATCTCATCTGGCAGGAAGAGGCAACTTACAATGGGATATCACCATTGCATGCTGATGCCTTTTCCAAAAGACTGGGATTTTTCTAGTATGGCATGTTTGCAGCTATATTTTATTGGCTCTTGGGAAACCAAGAAGAAAGCCTGCCTCCATTGGTGAACCTTAATAGTAATATGGTCTGTCACTGTAACAAAGGATGTGGAAACAAAATGCTTTTGAATATGGATGCTTTCATGAGAACATTTGAGGCAAGCAGGAAAGGATGTTGGGTGGAGAAAAAACTAAAATGGACAAACTCAGGTGTTCAAGAGATGATGAATACAATAAGAAAAGATTTTATCAACATGTATCTAAAAATCATCAACATATAAGCCAAAGCATTCTGGTCACTGTTTATGTCAGGATGTCCATAATGGGTAAATTTTCAATTGATAACCAAGGCCAATGACACCAGAAACAGTGCAAAGACAACACATCTATGCCACAAAACAAGACACCTTTGTGGTAGATGAACAGTTGATAGTTTACAAAAGTTTTGCTTAATCATTTATAATATTTGTAGGTTATGACGAGTTCTTTTTGATGCTTCATGTTGTGGCATTTCCGTTGATGGATATATATAGTATGCTATTGGGGATTCCTGTTCTTGCTTGTCTTGTGTATCAGTTACATTTCCAGAGGCATTAATTCAGACATATTTCCTGAAATCAGTTAGTACTTTACAAGTTTGTATGTCATGCAATAACAATCTTCATGAATGAAGATAGTGATTGATGTTGTTGACAACATTTTGAAGAATTCACACAAGTGGTCCCAGTACATTTTGCAATGGGATCACGGAGTTACAACCATTCTGCAAAAATTTTGTTGGGTAGGGCTCATAAATTTTTCTCACCAAAGTGTTGGCTGATCCCTTGTATGTATTATACATATTCCTAAGTTCAAAAATGCGCTCCTCAACCTATCAACCATAATGGAATGAGCGAAATGGTTTGGCAAAGGCTATGTGTGAAGTGTCCTCTTCAGAACTTGCATGCAAAGAACATTGTCACTGCAGCATTCTCCAATGTAACAGCCCAAGACTGCATCAGTGATCTGACAGCCTTCAACAGAGCATCCACATGAGGTCAGTGCAAATGTGTCACAAAGAATGCAATCTATTTTGACACCTTTGATCCTTGATGCAGAAGTAGAGCTGAGATTGAATTTACTCATGTCCTTCAAGAGTGCCCAGAAGACATGGTCTTTGTGCACATATTTGTTGTGCCTCCCATTAGCACAGAGCTATCAGAAGATGCCATCAAGCTTGCCGAAGAGGTTTTACTATGTACAGGAGATTTGGATGAAGATATCTCCCAAATTCTTGAGCTCAGGCTTCAAGTTGACACTGATCACCAGCCTGCCCCAGAGAATATTTCTACCACAACTACTTGCCAGAAGGATTCTGTCACCTCACTCTACGATGTCAGGTGTGGGGATTAGATGGGAATCACCAACATACCCTAACCAACCCCGCTAAACAGAAGACAGGCTTTGATGAGATTTGGTTGCCAATTGGGAAAAACAACTTTAAGATCTTCCAGAAGTACTCACAAGCCACATCCTTTGGGCATGACATGAACCAAGTATCTCCATATGTCTTATCTAAGAAAAAAGGTCAAAACTTTGCCCAAATGGGGCACAAGAACACCCTTCAAATCGAAGGTATCCTTTAGATACCTATCATCCCAGGACCAAGAACACCATGTACTCCCAGGAAGCAAGACCAAGACATCTGACAAAACCAGGAGGTCTTGACAAGACCATAACCACCGGCATGACCAAGTCCTCTTGCAAAGCCAAGATAAACCATGGTACAAAGTACAGCCAGTTACTGTAGAAAAATGAGTTATCATGTAAATTACATGATAAAACATAAGGACTGAAATTCTCCAGTCCTCAGGTTAAATCAGTTAAATAGTTTACAGTTTAATTTTAAATTCCAATCATCCAGATTTCTATGTCTCTTATCTTCAACTAAAATTCTCCCTAACACCCAGCTTAGGCCACCGTCATATGAAAGCCCTACAATCTAGTGTTGAGTTATGCACTCACCTTGTTGTAGTGAGTCTCACTCATGAGCCAGCACATAAAAATACCCAGACACATCACTGAGGCTAAGTCCTAGCTGACACAGGTAGCTCCGCTCCAGCTAGCAGAGTTCTTTAGACCACAAATGGTGCATACATATGTGCGTGGCATGTTACCTAGTGAGTAGCATACAGGAATTAGTAAAATTAATTAAAAAGACCCTTAAATGGTGCATACTTGCATGCATTGCATACACACTAGTGCATAGCATGTAAGCACACTAGTAAATTAGATAAAAACACCACTAAGTAGCATGATCAAGCATGGCAATGATACATTAGTGAGTAGCATAAATGCAGACTAATACATTAGATAACAAAAAAGACCACAAAATTACATATTTTTTACTCATGTGGCAAATTGCCGTAAAAATTTTTTATGAGCATCAGGTGTAGTCCGAATTTTTTTGACTCGCACTAATATGTCAAAACATTTAACTAAAATCCATGATATGGAGTATGATTTTAAAACAATATGTATTATGCACACATAATTTTTTTCAGGGCCTAAATGAACCCAAAAGTCTTTTCTAAAAAGCCTAAAATGTCATGAAAGACAGTCATGTGACCCCAAGGTAGTGTCCATCGGACAAAAATGACCACACAAGCCACCTTGAAGTTTCCACACTTCAAGTAAGATTAAATTCCCAATCAACTTCTGTTGGTCATGGGAATTCTATCCAAAAAAAGCTTTAACAAGGGGAGTATAAAAAGCTTTGCACAGGCAATAGGTGTACTTGGGACTCACATTTGAGTCCGATGAAACACAGGAACATGAAGTTATCCAATGGATGTTTTTACATCACTCAAGAATCCCAAGTCACAGAACCATGTGACGAACATGCACAAAGGCACAACAGCCAACAAACATTGAACTATGATACAACATAGAACGATAATGATGCATTAGTGTGCAACAGCCCAAATATATGGGAATGCAATACAGCACAGCCCATAATATGGGAATGATTGCAATGCAGCCTACACGATTATGATTCTACAAAAAGACTGCTCACAACAGGGCTGAGACCCTTGTGTTCCAGCCCATGAAGCTAGCAATTAGCCTAGGAGTAAAACTCCAATGAAGGGCATAGGATGGAAACACAATGCTGAATACCAGATATGCATTGAAATGATGCGGAGTCAAAATTTCTTTACTATCAAGTCTTGGGCACATCAAGAGTCAATAAAACAACTACTGATTGATTCCCAGATTGAGAGGGTACCTTTTTAATGGGCCAGCATGCAAAATTCACATGAATCTCAGATTTGCTCACAATTGCCGCACAAATTCATCTGGTTTTCACAAGAAGATATGTGACTGCTCAAATTTGTTGCAAATATTTGAATAAAAACTGAGAATAGACCTAAAAATATGAGATTTATACCCACTGGTAGCCATAAGCTCATAAGCTGTTCAAAAAGAAGAGGTCAACATTGCCAAGGAAGGTCAAAAAGGCTGAGAATAGCCCAGCACCTCCCTGGGTCCGAGCTAAAAAAATTATATCTCTAACACATAAAAAATCAAAACTAATTTAAATATTGTTTCAAATTTTCTATTCTTAAGAATTTTTTCAAAAATAATATTCACAAAAGTTCAAAAATCGAATTTGAATAATGTGATTTCTTGGATATGTAGCTTGGGTCTGACATAGGCCAAGAATCTGCCTTATTTAGTACCCTAGGTACTAAAAATTAAAAAGTATCTTTAACCTAAAAATAAAGGTTAAGACCCA
>JALLPD010001800.1:0-11287 GCA_036940065.1 Cyclotella cf. meneghiniana | reverse complement strand
CTACTTCTTTTATCTACAATTATTTTTCTTCCTACCGGCAAACGGCTTAGGTCACTTACTGATCATCACTTGAGGCAACTTTGACAACCACTTAACCAAAGTGGAAGAGGCCCTTCAACAGCTATGAAAAGCAGAGCTCCATGAAAATGCAGCCAATCCAATTTCACCCACGACAACATTGATCCCTTTTCATCATGATGACATACTGGCCACCACTTAAGGCAACTTTGATGGCCACTTAACCAAACTGGAAGAGGTCCTTTGATGGTTATGAAAAGCAGGGCTTTATGTAAATTTGTCCAAATCCAAATTTTAATCCCTTGTCCTTGTTCTTACAAGGGAGGGTATCTGGCCTCATTCTCAAAAGGTGTTGGCTGTTTTAGCTATTAAGCCACCCCAGTCTGTAAAAGAGTTGCGCATGTTCTCTGGCCTAGTTTAATATTAACGGGATCTATGGGAAAAGTGTAGTCACCTGCTTGCACCAATCACTGACCTTGCCAGCAAGTGTTGTGAGACCAAAGGCAACACAAGAGACATTATGTTAGCCTATCCAGACTACAAAGATGTTTTTGAGATAAACACAGATGCATCTGATTGACAGGTGGGTGTAGTGATCACACAAAGAGGCCATACTTTGGCATTTTTCAGTTGCAAACTCAGGGCACCTCAGACCAAGTACACAAGCACAGAACTGGAACTTTTGGCTGTAGTAGAATGCCTAAAGGAATTTGAGGGCATGCTGTGGGGTCAATGTATTAAAGTCTACATGGATCACAAGAATCTAGTGAGAGACACCTTAGGACTGAGCTTTGTCTGAGTACATTGGTGGAGACCTTTACTAGGGGAATAGAACTCTGAAAGTTTCTACATTAAGGGCACAGACAATACTGCAGCAGGCACTATTAATCACCTTGAGTATGATTAAGATGTAAATCCAAGGGGTTCTTACCTAAACATTCACTGGAAATGAAATTGCGCGCTCATCAAACTACTTGCAGGTTACAATCCACCAGGATTGCCACCATAGGAGGAAGTCATGCCTGGGTGTCTATATGGGCAAGAGTGCCTCTTACTTTAATCTGGGAAGCAAATATGATCTTAATCATATTTTTGCTACCACTGAGCAGGAAAAAATGAGATCTTTCCTTGCATGATCAAGTACATTGTTTAGGATTCACATAGAAGTAATTTACTAAAACATTGCTTTGATGATGAAACACCCAACCAAAAGGATAAACACATCTCATTTAATATATTTGCTGATTCTGAAGTCCTTGTCTACGATGACAATCAACTCATAATTGCAGGAAAGGCTTTACAGGTCCACATTTTTTACTGGTACCATCATTATCTTCAACATCCTGGGAAACACATCTCAAAGAGACCCTGTGTTCAATCTTCTACTTGCATAGAATCAGACACCATCTCACAAAACATGTAAAGACATGTGCATGTGACACCTGCCAATGTGGCAAGAAAGGCAAAAGGAAGTAAGGCCATCTTCCTCCCATAATGGCCATCACACAGCCTTGGCAATGTGTATGTGCTGACAACATCAGTCATTACGATAGTAAAGTCAAAGATTGTGCTGTATTGGACTTAATGTGTTCAACAATGATTGATCCAGCCACCAGATGATTTAAGATTATTAACTTCCCAACATAGATGTCAGAAGTATCATCGGCAAGTCTTCTGCAACAATGTAGTGTTTTTTTAATAACTTGCGTGGTTAAGTCATTATCCTAAAGCAACATTTGTTATTTATTGTAGTGGAAGTGAGTTCAAACTCCACTTTGAGGCCCTGTGCAATAGCTATAGCCTAGTATGTAAGACCACCTTGATTAAGAATCCACAAGCTCATGGCATCCTCAAATGTATACATGCTGTTATATCAGACATGATATACACCTCCAATTTTGACATGCAAGACACTGTAACAATGGAGGATTTAGCTGCTTTTATCACAAGCACTGCATGGACCATTCACAGTACATACCACATGGTTCTAGGCTCTATTAGGGGGTGCGGTGGAAAAATTTCATTCATAGTATAATTCTTCATGTCCAAAAGTTTTTTTAAGTGTAGACTCCTACTTTTTACATCATGCCATTAATGTGTCTCCTTCCATTATTTTTGAAATCACGATCACCAACAATCCAATTGGAACTATCATCCAAAAGGATGCCAATGCATGGTGAATCACATCCACCAGAACTTGTTTTCATGATTTTCAGCAATATCACGACACGTGTGCAACACAAGTGAATGCTGTGACATTATTGGTTTTTATATTTTCTATGTTGCTCTTGCTTGCAACCCAAAAATGGCATAATTGCCGCTGCAATATGCTATTTGCAACAAAGGGATGAGTGATTTCTCCAAAACCACCGGTCCAAATTGAACGCAAAAACATCCCCAGTGTTACTCACTGTACTGCATACAGGGCAACACTCCACAATCTTGGCTGTTATCACCAGGTTGCGAGCTGCATGACCAAGAATACACAAGGGTACAAGAAATTGGAACCCCAAGGACCAGGCCAACTCACCACTCATTCTGGGCTATTTCTTCCTCCTCAACCACCCAACCTCATCCCTCCACATGACATAAACCAGAGAAGGGGAAATTTCATCACATGTGTCAAGAAAGAGGTAAGATAAATTAAAAACTGCTCTTTATAACTTAAAATGAGATTTCTAACATGATATTGCAACCCATATACTCTGTCGCCACCAATTACATCAGACCCACATCACATAATTCTAAAAGCTAGGGAGTGCAGAGATGGATCAGATCCACTCCATATAACCAAAGGTGGTTTCAAGAGGAAGAGGAAGAGGACCTTCTCCCATCAACTGAATTCTAGTGCTCAGCAGAAATCAGCTACAACACAACATCAAGGAACATCATCACCACCAGAGAGATCTCTCTCACTCTCACATTCACATGACCCCCACTACACAGTAAATGTCAATAAAACAAGACATAAAAGCTACACAAAGAAAGTCGCCAAGTCTATGTTGTGCACTGCTCTCAAGAAAAGCCATGCTGCTGCCTGCCAATCTGCCTTTACAATTCAATCACAGGAGAAAGCTATTGCCTCTCTAACTAAGAGGAATGCTTCTCTTACCACAGCAACAGAGGCTGCACAATACTTAGCAAGGCAGTCAAAGACTGAATTGAAACAGGCCAAAGGTTGATACAATAAGACAGAACATCAACTGTCTACACTCCAAGATGAGTTTAAAAAATTGGAACATGCAGTTGGTATAATTAAAGACAAGACAAAGGTGAGTGTGCACAGTCCTTCCAAATGCATTATCTTCAAATAATAAAAATCTGACAAAATAACTTGTCACTTGCATTCAGGATATTATGGTGAAGCATGTTACTGTTGTCACTAAAAGAGTAGAAAAACAAATGAATGCAGTTCTTACATCATCAGCATCTAAGAATCATAAAGTTGTTAAGGTAAGCTGATGTAGCCTAATTATTTTTCAAAACAATGATGAAATACAACATTCAACAATTTTTCATATCCTTTCTACCTCTCACCACATGACCAACATTCCTCAGTCTATAAACAATGTTCCCACCCATAACAAAGTTGTAGCTGAGAAGCTCTTACTGGAGTCTAGCCAACTCAGGAGAGATAAGCAACAGGCCATTGGCTCTTTAAAAGTGGAGCATAGGGAAGCTATGACTGCTCTCAAGCAATCTCATACTGCAGTAATAGAAGACAAGAATCTAAAACTCAAGCAGGCACATGATTTGGTGGCTGGCTACCAAGACATGCTTAATGAGATGCTAGATGAAATATGCCAACCATAAAATGCTAACATGCAGTTAAAAAACAAAGCAGCAGAGGTATGCACAATAGCTGAGCGCCAACTTGAGAAACTTAAGGCCAACAAACACACATACAATTGTGTTAGGGATGCATTGGAAAATGAAAGTGATGCATTTGTCAAGATACTAGGTGATGCCCATGAAGAGATTCATCACCTAACTGCTCTAGTTTCCACTCAGGATAGTCACAGAATGCAATTGGAGTATGATTTAAACTCTGCTGTCGAACACATTTGTGTGAGTCATGATGCATGTCAAATTCATTATACTTCATTGACTTCTTATTTCTTTTCTTTATTGTTTCCTTGTCACAGAAAAATAACCCTTCTCCTTTGAAGAAGTCAGGCAATCCTAAAACTTAGGATGCTTCAATTACACAACTTGTTTTAGAATAGCTTGCACACCGTACATCACCATCTTGTGTTGCATCTAACAACCTTTCAATTGTAGAACTCTCATTCCCAAATGCTGATGTAATTCATGAGCTACCAAGTCTAAGATTTGTTTGAGAATGTCGTATCTTGCTTCTCGATGTCTCTAAAACATTATCTGCATGCGAAATTGCCAAGGCCAAGTCCTTTGAGCAACTATTCTTTGATGGAAGCAGCAGACAACAAACAGCAATTCAAAATGTTCTGATTGGTACTAGAGGATGGAGGATTCAGATCAATTACATTATCCAGTTCTATTATTGGAAAAGATGAAACTGCCAAGTCTCTCAAAAAATTAATCTTCCAGGCCTTCCAAGAGAGTGCTGACTTGTTACAAAAATGGCAGATCACTTCCAAAAAGATGTTTCCTCACCTATCTGATCTTGTTGACTTCATTCCAAAGGAAAGTGATCTATCACTGTCAAAACTTGGCTACAATGGTATGATTACTAAAGACACATGCTCAACGGCAAGAAAATTGTGGCATCTATTAGCAAAAGAAATAAAACAACTCACAATTAAAGAAGGGATGATAGAAGCAGACCTGAGAATACTAGAAGAAGACTGTTGACAACATTTGCACAATATTTGGTTTGGTGCAGTGACAGAACAGCTGAGCAAGTCCTTGGCAGACTTACTACAAGAAGAGCTGGATAAGATTCCATCAATCTACTGCATTTTTACTGAAATAGAAGATTTATTGTGATGTGTGGAAAAGGAGTTTGCCCTCAGTGAAAACTATGCTAAGGGACATGGATCCATGTTTGAGAAGTGGATGCAGACTCATCATATCAATGCCTACTTATTCACGATTATCCGAGCATGTGTTGGAACACATCAGGATCTTGAGTCAAAGGTGCACCAGCTGAGTTGATGAACTTACCACATTATATTCAGTTCCTTCACTGGCATCTCTTCATAGGAATTAAGAGTGAAGGTATCTTGCAACAAAATCTCTTCACTATGCTAAGATCGACTGAGATAGTTGCATTACTTTGAGTTCTTTCAATATTGCATATTGCCATTTGCATTCCTACAAGATGGCTTGCAGCAGACTCAAAAGACTTGGCGGCTTATGGGTTTGGCTACTATGATATGGGTTTGGTGCTAGATTGGATGGAAACCTGTTATGAAGAGATATATGATGATGGTTCTTTGCTTCTGAACAAAGATTACATGATGAACATGTTTTCTTTGATAGCAACTACAGTGGATTCTTTTGCAGATTGCATAGAGTCCATGTTTACAAAAAAACAAAGTAAACAGGTCAGCGGCAGCACATCATGTGATACGTTGTGGGCAGAACTGTTCTACCCCTCAAGAATTGATATACAACAGTCACATTTGTTGGCATGCAAACTGGCAGAAGAAGCAGCAGCAACATTTCTCATTGAGTTTCATGATACTATGAAAGCAACTCAACATACTTGTCAAGCATTGGAGGTAAGTATAGCATGACTCAATTATCAGAAGACCATTGGAAGGCAAGCTTCAAAAAAGATGCTAGCAACAGTATATCAGAATCAATCCATGCTGCTGCAACATTTTCACTCAAAACAAGTGGTACTATTTGGATTGACAGTGCTGCTGGAGAAGGGCAAACTTGTGCAAATAATGATTTTGGTAGGGATCATGAAAGTATGGTCTCTTCAAAAAAGAGATTTGTCAGAAAGAAAGTTTGGAGTATTTCATTCTTCGCCTAATTAGTTACAACAGTCAATCATTATTGCAGGAAAAGCTGGTGCTAAAAAGCTAAGAAGAACACATGATGATGCACTGGCAGCCCAAAAAGCTTCGTGCCTGAAGAAAGAAGAAATTGCACACAGAAAAATGATAGAAGTGACTCAAGAGGAGTACATTGCTGCTACCAAATTATGGGAGCAGTATCATTCGCCTCGGTGCTGGAACAGTGTGACAATGGCGGTATCAGTATACAATAAACTATGCAGTGAGACAGCAAAACTCAGTGCAGTGAAAGAGCAAATTTTGATTCGTTATTTGGGTCTTGGTTGGGATGATGCACATCAACCTTGGTCTAAAGATGGTGTTCCATTTACTTCACAACGACTTCTAAGGCATTTGGTAGACAACATAGTACCAATGGAAAGAGAATGTGAGATTCCATCAGAACCACCTATGAAGTTCCCACCACCTGAAATGTTCAATCTTGGAACAAAGTCTGAACTTGTTTTTCCTAATATGAATGGAACTGAACAAAATATTGCTGATCTAAAGTCCAAAGCTACAGAGAAGCAAAATGCTATGGAAGCAGAGGGAAAAATGCATTGTTGGGCAGCAAGACAGCAAAGTATTATGCCAAAAATAAATTCATTCCTTAGTTTTAGAATTGAAATGCTCTTCCCGTATGATATTATAGACGGAACAACATATCTCAATTGGTGCAATGGTGTTGTTGATGCTATTGTAAATGAAAAATCAAAATATGTCAGAATTAAGTGGATGTTAAATGACGGTGAGCAAAACAACACAAAGGAAAAGTTAGTAGAGACAAAATGGAATCCAAATAAAGCAACAAAAGGGGCCTGGAGGGAATATTTTGGTGAAAATTAGCTAAATAATTGATTAAATTGACATTTCAGCATACACTACACATTCCTCAACTCATGGGATACATTTTGACAGTTCATGAGACTTCGATTCACTTGATATAGTATAGCAACTTGCAAAATCATGTCAGTCACTAGTGCAGTCACCAGTAATTTGCATTACATTGGAACAAAAAATAAAAAAAGCTAGGGTTCCAGTCAATTTTATTAATCATTTTTGTTCTGCATCTTAGTGAACCATGTACAATTCATTTTCTCAAACTTCAGTTTAATCAGAGAAAAAATTCACAATTTTTCCACCGCACCCCCTGATCAAGAGGAGGATGAATATGGATGGGGCATTGTGGCAGAAATATAGGGGAATCAATTTAAAACATACTTAATCATGAGCAAAAGTTTTCCTGAGAACTTACCACCCAGCTATTGCGCTGGTGCTGTCACCTCCACTGTTGTACCTACAAACAGGGCAAATTGGTTGTGGCAGCCAGCTATTGCGCTCAAGTGGCTATGGACACTGCACCTCTTCAAAGAGGGCAAAGGGGTTGCAATCACAGCAAGTTAAGCTGCTACAACAGACATTTTTTAGCAGCTCGCAAACTTACCTCCCATCTATCGCGCTAGTCCTGTCACCTCTGCCACCCCTACAAACAGGACAAAGCAGTTGTGGCCACCAGCTATCGAGCTCGCATCGCCACGGACACTGCGCCCCTTCAAAGAGGGCAAAGGGGTTGCAATCAAAGCAAGTTAAGCTACGATGAAGTACATTTTTTTCGCGAGCAAACTTACCTCCCAGCTATCATTCTGGTGCAGCTGCGGCCACTGCCGTCCCTACAAACAATACAAAGGGGTTGCGATGAGCATGGCAAGAGTGGGGGAACTGATTTGGTTGCGATGGAGGAGAAGTTGTTCTTGGTTGCATCAGTGGTTGGTTATGCTGGCTGTTTTTTTATGGATTGTGTCTGGTTCGGAACTCAAAAAATTAAGCTGACATTGTTTCTACCGAAAAAACATACCGAGTTCTATGGGGTACTACTTTGAAGCCCAATTTAAAAATAAGGCTTTGGGAGACCTATGATGACAAGGTCTTCTTAAGCACCTTCGAGTCTGAGGAACCAGACTTACGCTCCTGAGATGGTCCCTGAGCAATCCGCTGTTTTACATTTGCACTGGGTGCATGTGGAAGACTTTCAATTACAGGGTAAAGTTGGGACTTCTAACCGAAATTTTTGGGCTTCAAAGTAATTTTTCACTCATACAGCTTGGAGATGCATCAGCATAGAGTCAGGTAAAAATCTACGCATCATTAAAGAAACAAAAACGACTATTATTAAAACACTCACCATTATGCTTGCTGATTGGTTGCACTGCTTGTAAGTGAATTTCCACGGGAGAAGGGGGGATGGGGTGTTCTTGAGGTGGGATTTTCAGTGGTGAGGGGGATTATAATAATGCCAAAAATAGCGTCCTGCGTTGTGACCTAAAGCTCTGAATATTCACTAGATATATTGTTGATATAATTTAACTCTTTAGGTCACGCTCTAGGACGCTGTATTAAAAGTCCACTGCAATTGTTTCCTGGGGCTGTGGATCTCATGGCGTCATGGTTATATTTTTATTGCTTGGGGGGGAATATCTTAAAAAGACAAAAAATTATAGGTCGCTGCTACAAAGTGCCTCATAGGAAGTAGCAAAAATCATCTCCCAGCTGTAGTACGATCTATCTGTACGACCTCGCGTTGTACATTTTCTACTCAGTACAATTTGGTATTTTCATACAATTTTTCATCTTCAATCGCACAAACTTTGTTTGATTTTGTCATTGCGATACCAACTTCTTGACCTGTGCTACGAGTGTGCTGCAATAATAAGCAGGTTTTGGGCCATACTGGGGAATCAGTGTTCGTCCGGGCCTTCCGTACACTCGTGGATAACATGTTCACCGCACCCCTTCGCAGATTTCCACACACATCTTCATGCCTTCTGAAGCTGTTGTGACGTTGTGGTGAAGCCCCTTCGTGAATCGCGAGCACAAGAATAAAAGCGCCGTAGCATTGCCAAAGGACCATATGAGACAATCATGTTGGCCGCAACTCCAAAAATCGCAGCCATCCTCTTCGCCCTCCTCGCCGTGACGGTCCCCACAACATCCTTCCTGATACCCCACCCTCCCGCCCAAACGAAACGCCGCCATGCCCTCCCCATGGCAAAGAACCCCATCGAAACCCTCGTCGCCTTCGTCAAGGGAGGAAAAACGGGCCTCGTGAAATCCCTCGCGGGAGACTACGACTCGGTGGCCATCCGAAGAAAAATAGACGCCCTCGTGGATACGAATCCCGTACTAATGTTTAGTTTTACCACGTGTCCTTATTGTATCAAGGCCAAGGCCATCCTGGATGAGAAGGGAGCCAAGTATACGGTCGTGGAGTTGGATAAGGAACGCGATGGGGCGGCGATACGGGCCGAGATGGGAGAGATGCTGGGAAGGACTTCGGTTCCGGCTGTTTGGATTGAAAGACAGTTTATTGGAGGGTGTAATGATGGTCCTATGGGTGGTGTGAATGGATTGAATAATTCGAATCGACTGGATGCGATGCTCAAGTCTGCTGGTGCCATTTGATTCAGTTGTGGTGTGATCACGCGCGTTGACAACCTCCTTTCTTACAAGTGGGTGATTCAAAAAATTTTAAATTCAAAAAGTATGACGGGTTACATCTTCACTGACATTATTTTAAGTTATTTACAAGAGTCTTACGGCAACTCTATACTTATGTACAACTTGGAAGTTTCCACCAAACCACGACACATTTCTCACAGCTTCGAAGTTTCACCTTCCTCAAAGCACAACTCATCCTCCCCCAAGTTCTGAAAATAGCTCTCGACAATATCCATCGAGACATCTTCCAAAGAAGAAGGCGACCATTTCGGTTTTCCGTCTTTGTCTACCAACGCGGCACGAATGCCCTCATAAAAATCACTCCCCTCCTTCATAAATGCTTGAACTATTCGGTATTCCATTGCCAGACAGTCTCCAATATTGTTAAGGAGTGATCCTCGCTTGAGTCCTTCCAACGTCACCTTTAGACTTGTCGGTGACATTTGTCGCAAAGTCAGCAATGTTGATGTTGCAAATGGCGATTCCATATTCTCGAGAGCACAAACAATATCTTCCACGCTATTTTTTCCATGAAAGGCACGATCAATCTCGTCTCTATTCCTCGACAAAAAGGAAGCATCGACATCGATGGAAAGATCATGAAACGACATTAAAACACCCGCCACGCAATCTCCTACCCCCTCTATCTCGGTCGATTCAATCAATGCCCTCGTCAACTCTCCCAATCGTTCCGACTTTACATAATGCGTAGCAATTCCGGCATACATCAAATCATCGGCCATCAACCTCGCACCCGTCAAGGCCAAATAATTCCCCACTCCTCCCACCGCACCCTCCCGCGACGATCGCCCGTCGTACAATCCACTCAAACGAGGAATCCACCAACTCCCGCCCACATCGGGAAACAACCCGATCTTGCATTCCGGCATGGCGAACACCGTGTTTTCCGTGGCCACGCGATATTTCCCGTGAACGGACAATCCCACGCCGCCTCCCATGACGACTCCGTCCCACAAGGAAACCTGCGGTATCGCTTGCGTTGCGATCCTGCGATTGAGACGGTATTCCTCTCGAAAGAATTCGGATGCGAGAGATGGGTCGTCGGATTTCCCCGCCAGGTACACAGCCTTGACGTCGCCGCCGGCGCAGAACGCCGGTCGGACTTTGCCGTGTTTTTCGTAGGGCGCGCCGTCCAGGAGGGTGGCGCGGAGTCCGGTGCCGGTCCATTGGTGGAGCGTGGAGGTCATGCTGCGGATCATGTCGAGGGTGAGGGCGTTCAGGGAGGAGGGGTTGTTGAGGTGGAGTATGCCCAGGTTGGAAGCGCGGGAGGGGAGGAATCGGGTGGTGAAGTGGGCCATGCTTGGATGGGATTTTTATGATGTCAGTGTATTGGGGTTCTCGATGTGGCATTTTTCTATCACAAATCCGTTACGGGTGTATTGGACGTGATGCGGAATGGCATCAAACGCAGAACTCTCCAGCCCGTGAATGGGATCCCACGAATAGAAAAGTTAGTACAACTCAGAATTGACTTTGAACTGTTTACTGGACTTTGAACCATTATGGCTGCTCTCTACTATTCCTACATACACTTGCACGCGTTTTCATCAAAAATTGTTTGGACACGAAGTGTCAGATAGTCTGTCTGTACTTCTCTACATACTACAGTGAAATAACTTGACCTAGACTGTGAAATCTGTCTGTCAAGTCATAAATATTATGAATTATTTTTGGCGCACGCATAATATTATTGTCACGACACACACGATGCACCACATGCATCGAACAAGCTCATAAAATTGGGAAATCACATGCAACACACACAA
>JALLPD010001798.1:0-14052 GCA_036940065.1 Cyclotella cf. meneghiniana | reverse complement strand
TACACAACACTATCTCCCCACTCCCAACATACAAAGAGAAATATCCACCTCCACACCTACTTCCATTTACAGTGAGCCCCAACCCTCTTGCACTAACAAATCCTCCATCACTTATAAAAATCATTCCCTCCAACAGCCTGCCAACATAACCCTGCTTTTGGTGTGTTCTCCAGATATTACTTCTGGTTGAGCTACCATGTCCTCCAATGCACACTTTTACAAATACACCCCCAATACAAAGCAAACTGCTGCATGGTCTGGCAGTTCAAGAACTCAAGGAAATGACTCACCCAAAACTTGCCACGGAGGTGAATTATAAGGTTGATTTGGTCCAATTTTTCAGGATGAGGGAGGAGGGTCAACAACAACAGCAGGATAGGATGGGTCTATGACAATATACCCGAGTCACTCATTTGGAATCCCCAGTACCTGATGTGAGCCAAGTATCTACATGTCTCTTTACATAGGGAAGGTCCTAAACATGGCCCTTAATCAGGACACAAGCGTTGTCCTCTTCCTTTTGCACTGTACAGAGGAAGTGCATAAGAAGCTGGATATTATTTTCTGAGAAATACAGTATTCCAGACACGTACTTACCCAGTATATGTATCAGTAACTAATATACAAAAGAGATATTGTTTCTCAGAAGCATTCTCTTGGAATAAAATTCCACTGGCAGTTGTGGCAGTTGAAGAAAGGACTAAGTCTTGCAACTGACACAACCTGCAGCCAAACCCTGTGAGAGTTGGTGCTAACTGCAGCTGACATCCAATAAAATTGATTATCATGTAAATTGCATGATAAAAGCATGAGGACTAGCAGTTGGCAGTCCTTGGGTTAAATCAGTTCAAATGGCTCATTAAATTTAATCTTAAATTCCAACCATCCAGATTTCTATTCCTTTGTATCTACAACTAAAATTTTCCCTAGCACCTGGCTTAGGTCAATGAGATAGAGGGAAGAGGTAGAGGGTAACTTTGTAGGCGCATCCTCTTTCTCCCATGCACGTATCAATTGCAAGAAAGAAAGAACAGATAAAAGCAGCAGAATTTTTCATTGAAACCCTTTTTCATCCAAATCACCACAGTATTTTTTGCTTCCCAGGTGAATGCGTCATAGCATCCTCCCAGGTTTTTCCCTCCCTTCTCATTGAGAGTATTGCTGCAATAAGAAGTGCAAGATCTCAAAAAAATTACTACCAACAGGATTTGGATGCAGAGGGGAGAAAGAATTTAGATGATGTGTTGTATGAAGAATGTGTCGGGGGAGGTTGCAGCAGGGTGCAGATAGAAATGTTGGGGGCATCTATGTAGATGAAGGAGTGTCAATGAACAACTCCCAAGAGCTTCTTCTTGATGGTGAATGCAACGTAGCCAGAGATTTTGGCAAGGAAGTGGTTGGCACAGGGGGGTGATTTTGTTGTGGTGTGCCATTGATGATGGCCATCATCATAGAGTGGTTGCATATGAACATGTAGGTGGACAAACGAAGGGGAAAGGAATCCCTGCAGAGTTCCTTCCAAACCCACAACACAGTCACACAAATCTGTTTATGGCATCATAGCCGGGCCATATGTGGCAAGGAGATGGTTGGCGCTGGACCGTGGGGGGGACTTTTTTGTGGTGCACAGAACATGATGGTGGACGAGTGAAGGGGGAAAGCACTCCAGTGGATTCCCTTCACAACCTACAATGCAGTCACACAAATCTGTGTTACATGCAATAAATAAATGAAGCTCCAATTATTTCAATGCACAATCAAGAAGATGAAAGACAGATGAGGGGGCAATTATTCTAATCACACATACCAAACAAAAATGCAAAACTGGGTTAAAATTTAGGGTTTGCACTATATAGATGTATTTTTTATATTCCTGGTATTAATTTAATCATTCCCAACCATTTTTGTAAGAAAATAGGGGGTGTCAGAATTTTTCTGACGCCAAGACCGAGACCGCATTTTTATCTAAAAAGTGCTAATTTAGATTGACAAGTTACTTTGGCCTTCAAACCATCATCTCTCGGTCTTATTCAGTCTCAAGAAATTCTGATGACCTCACTGAGACACAACTGAGATGAAGAGTGACCTTTCCAGATGTATCATTTATTTTGGATGTCACATTTGATCTCGGCTGATTGAGCCAATTATATGATTGATCCATAAATATGGTCATCACGTTGCCCTGGCAAGTCCCACCACCACCACCACATACATATCATCAAACAAACAAACCATTGAACACAAGCATATAAGTATCAAGCAGTACCATTGTGCCTTGCAAATCTGCTCACAGCAAAGCCATTGATGCTGCTAAAAGAGTGTTCCGGGGCGCATCTCATCTTCTAATTGTTACACAGCTAATGGAGGATGTGTCTGAACCGTTTGATCTAGAGGACCCTAATCCGGTCCCTGTTTCACTCTTGGCAGCATTCACAAGGCTACAGCGAAAAAGAAAATCATGATATTTCACGATGCATTGTGAACAGAAGTCAGCATTAAAAAGCTATGAAGATGATCTTAATGTGAACAAAGATGGCTTGCACAGGTTGAATGACTATGAGTTCAAACAAAAGTACAGGTGCACAAGAGAGACACTTGATAAAATTACTGCTGCAATTAAGAACAAGGAAGTTTTTGCACAAGGAACTCGAGACGCCAAACAAATACCTGTGAAACAACAGTTAATGGTATTATTGCACTTTCTAGGCAAGGAAGGAGAAAATAATGANCGCCAAACAAATACCTGTGAAACAACAGTTAATGGTATTATTGCACTTTCTAGGCAAGGAAGGAGAAAATAATGAGAGTCAACGTCAAGTCTTCAACATGGGATATGGGACAAATAATGAATATCGTGTCAGAGTTGTTCAAGTTTTTATTGATATACGAGAAGAATGGATCAAATGGCCAGATGAAGAAGAATGTAAAGAAATTGCAAAGCAAATTGAGAACACTTTTCATTTTCCAAACTGTGCTGGTTTATGGATGGTGCACTATTGCCATTGGCATTCACACCTACATCCCTTGATGCAGCAGATTATTATGGAAGGAAGTATCCATACTCACTAATGGTGTTGGTTATCAATGACGACATAAGGAGGATAAGAGCTTATCTTTCTGGATATCCTGGCAGTAAACATCACAACAGGCTTTGGCAAAATATGGCATAAAAGCAGAGATCTGATGAATTCTTTTCCATATCTGAATATTTGTTAGCTGATACCACATTCAAAACGAGTCATGTTTACATTCCAACATTCAAAACTGATGCTGCCTACCACCAAGATCCTGACAAAATCAAATTCAACAATGCTGTGTCACCTCCACGAGTCATTACAGAACATACCATGAGCCATTGGAAAGGTCATTTCCCTTGGCTACGTAGTAGTAGGATGAGAATCACCAATGATAAGAAATCTTTTAAGAAGATTCTTTGTTGCATTGATGCCATCATTGTTCTTCATAATGTGCTAATTGAATTTGGTGATGGTGATGACCCCGGTGCTCCTTGGGATATTGAAGAGGAGCTCAGTGACATTGGCAACATCACTCAGATTCCAGAGAGGGATGTGCTGGACTTGCCCTTGCCAGAAGGCTCCGTACCTGGCCAAAGATGTGAACAGTTGAAGAACTATATCAGAGAAACATGGTTTTGGTGGCATCCTTTTGGAAGTAGGCTGGATGATGAGAGTGATGCCTTTAACTCTCATGAAAGTGCAGCATCTTATGTCAGTTTTTAACCCTCTATTTTGTTACAAGTTACATTCAACCAATCAAGAGTAAAGTAAAGTCTTATTATAATATAAAATGAAGACATCATTTGCCAATGCAAATTTATTCAAGCTTCATCACTGGAATCTTCAGATCCAGTGGATTTGAGTTTGGAATTTAGAAACATTCTGAATTTTTCATATGCAGCAGCTGCTTGTACTCTCCCTCCCAGCGCATCAGCTGTCTGTTAAAAATTAGTTGCGAGGGCAGCTATTTGTGTGCCATTATCTTTCTCCCATCTGTCCTTCTCTTTATTACATTTCAAATGGTCCTGAATAAGTGAAGACAAAGAGCACTCTAACTCGTCACCAGCCTGGGAATTATGAGTCTTCTTGGCAGATCCCCTCCCTCTGTTGCCAGATATCTTACGGTGTTTACAGGCTGAGGTATTGCCATTGTATTCTGCTGCTTCATCTTCTTCACCCAATCCTTCAACATCAAAGCCATCTTCTGGGTTGCCAAACGCTTCATTAGATGTAATACTCAGCCTAATGCCAGCATGGGAGAGAAACTTGTCTTCTAGCTCGTAGTAAAGGGACACTTGAATATAACCTGTATTGCATAAATATAAAATGAGGGTTAGAGTTGGCAAGTAATATCACAAATAAACAAGCCATTTTTACCTTCTCCTCCAATGAGTCAAATCCCTCATTTGTATCAATACCCTGTGCTGTGGGTGAAACAGTAAAATCATACATCTTGCACATGAGCCCTTGTATCCAGTTGATTTTTGCTTGCACCATCTCAGCTGTGCGCCTCTCCTTGATGCCTTTGGAATTGATGTATGCAAAAACTTCTGCAGCAATGTCAATCTTAGTTTAGCCATGAGGAGGAGAGCGGTATCTGTTTTAGTTGTCATCCTTACCTAGCCATCCGACAAGATGATACTGTGATGTTTCAGGATTAACACGGCCATTGGCACCGTCATTTGTCCGGCTGAGATTGGCATCACTCATGCTCTTGACATATGCATTGTGATGGGCACAAATGCAAAATGACATTTCTTGAAGAGCAGTTCTAGATGATGTTCCTATAATAATTGTGCACCACTTTGTCTCAGTCTGATGATGAACAAAACTGCATTAAGACTTCCAGATGGGGATACATTGGGCATCGCTTTACCTTGCACTTCTTTAATATTACTGTATTTGGTGGAGGATTGTTAGCCTTATCAACAGGATTGGATTGGGGCAACGAAGAAAGAAGACCGCAGATATTATCATCGGCAGGTGTAGATTTTCCATTGATCAAAGGAGAAGCAATCGCAGGGATGAAAGTTTTGCTGACGGGTGAATGAGTGATGGCAGAATGTACTCCCGAGGGAGTTCTATCCAGGCAAACAATGCTGTTGCACCCATCTTCATCAATTTTCCCATTGACAGAATTGGATTGGTGCAACACAGAATGATGACCAAAACTATTATCATCGGCGGGTGTAGACATGTCGTTGATGGTGACAGGGGTGCAATTAATGGGGACGGCAGCCTTTCCATCTCCATCTGCAGCAGGGGCCACAGTAGTGATGGCAGCATTGGCGGTAGAGGCAGCAGAAAGGTTGGTTAGATTTGACATCTGGATAGCATGGATATGAAAAAAAAAGCCTAGGTGTAATCAAAGAAAAACTTGAGTTGTAGAAAGATAAAGGTGAGCTCTTGGTCTCGGCCATTTTGCTCCAAGACCGAGAGCGCATCTTCATCTTGCTACTCCACCAACCAAATTTTAGGGATAATGCCAGATGAGGTAGGCAGAATGACCCAAGACGTAGCTTGCTCTTTGGATTTAATATGCTCTATATTTTGTATTCCTATGTAGGGAGCTTGATATGCTCAAGTACAAGTTTGAAGATGCGGTCTCAGTCTTGGTCTCAAATGCAATTCTGACAACCACTAATGCTTATGTGAATAACTGTTAATTTCATTGTTCCCAGGGGATTATGTATGATCTTCTTCCCTGCAAATTCTACCCAAAATGTAGATACATGATAAATGTTAAATGTTGCAGTATAACCTAAACACAAATCCTCCAAAATAAAAGAGATGGCAATAGATAACATGGATATTGAACAATGACTCAATGAAGGGGAATTCAGTATAAGGAAACATAATCCGATTAACTACATACACTTCCCAATACTTCTGGCATCAACACAGGATATATAACTGTAAAATAATATAAATCTGGAAATTCAGCTGTTTCAAGACTGATGTCTTGACCATGTCTTGTCCATTTTTTCTTGATGTGATGTCATAGCTTTCTCACCGGTTAAGACATTTTTTGGTCAAGACTGTGGTCAAGACATGGTCAAGACAATCGGACAGCAGTGTGGATATGATAGATCGGCAATGTAAAAACAGGCAAAGTAATGTCATGTACATGAATGTCATGGTATAATAATTTGATCATTGAGGGGCATATGAGTGGGTCAATGATGGGCATATGAATGGGCCATCCAGGGGCATATTTCTTTACTGTTATGTCAGGTGACTTGACACAGGTCAAATTATAGTATCTCAAGACATCAAGACAATACCAAAATCAAGACCACAGGTAAAACTACCAAGAATGTGACGACGACGGTCCACTACAACATAACATAACATAACAGCTTAGAAAATTAGATAGGACTACCTATCTAGACCGGTTTGACCGAATATCGGAGTCTTTAGATGCCGCACCCGAGGTGGGGAAGCGTTGCAGTTGGAACCACGACAGAGTATTAATTTCCATCTATGAGGGCCTACCCATCATAGGCAACTTTGAAGCCAAGCCTCAAGTAAAAAAACAAGTGCAAGACAAGTCATTTGCCCATCTCATGTTCTAGCCACTGTTGTAACCCGGCTGATGCAATAGTGGTCACGGGCTGTCTGAATTGCCAGGAGCCAGTAGATGTATCTCCCACCTGGGCCCATGAGTGTGTCCATGCCAATTTCTAACATCCATTGATCCTCCTCTCGTAAACCTTCCTGCCCTTGGTGGAGTTGGTCTTTGATTGCCTTAAGTATTCTTTCTTGGTGTTGTGCTAAGAGGATGCCAGAGTTGTCATCATATAGTGCGTGGTTGCGGTATATCCACAGGCCATGTGAGATCTCCAGAAGTTGCTTAACCAGACCTTTGAACAAATGGGAAACTTCTATTGTGCAATCCTCTTCTGCGTGTAGAGAGGCAACCAGGGATCTAAGCTCTTTTATGAGCATCCCCTCCATGAAATGCCACCAGCCTATCTCATCTTGGGCCCTTGTGAACAGTTGATACCCAAGCGGAAGATCATGTTGAGCCCTTATCTCCTCAAGAGTGATTTCTCCTTGACCACAAATGTATCTCACTAGCAGAAAGGTCAGATCTCTAGAGTTACCTTCCTTTACAAGCCAATTGAGGCAGGTTTCAGAGAGTTTAAGATGCATTTGTACCCTTCCCTCTTTGGGGCTGCAAGGACATGTCCTGTCATTTCTTGATGAAGTGTGCAGAAGGGACAGAGTGGAGAGGAGATGCCTGGCTTGAAGCGCTTATTGAGGTAGTTGTACATGCCTGAAATCCCAAACACCTGTTTGCAGGCAAAAATCTGAAACAATCTGGGACATTCTTGTAGGGCACTGCCAACATTTTGCCAATCAATAAGGTAGAACTGCAAGGCAGAGAGGATACCCTGAGTCTCAAACAACTTCCTGGCCTCTTGTCTGTGTGCAAGAAACGTAATCTCTTCTTCGACATTGTCCAATATTTGTACGGTATGGAAGAGGAGGGTGGAAGGCTCTAGGGGTAAGGCACCTCCAGTGAGGCTGTGGCCATTGGCGGTCAAGCACATGGCTGATTTGGCTGCTGCATTGCAGAAGCAGTTCAGTTGTTTGGGGTGAGAGAGCAGGTCCCACTGAGTTGTGTCATCAAGGTATGCCTTAACATGTGAGAACTCACAACAAATTTGGATGTGTTGCATTGAAATGGCAATGACCTTAAGAATGTCTGCATGTGGGCATTTGCAGAGACTTTGGATCTGCGCAACATGGAAACTTGATTGAGTGCTTTGATACAATCCAAGTGAATCACCACCTTGCCCTTTAGACCATCGGATGCCAAGTTGATCCTCCGTAACAATAAATGTAATGTCATAAGACCCAATAGCTCTCCACGATATGCACTAGCATGTCTACTCCTTTGAGAGAACAACCCGACAGTCTTTCTTTCCCCTCAGCACATTCCAGAATGACCGCACATGCACAAAGAGAGGGGTCATAATCTGGCACATAAGATCCATTGGTAATACAGAGTAGCATGGCATTTTGAATAGAAGAGTAGAGCCAAGCCCCCATGTCAGGTAATTTTGTGTCCAAGCCATTTCCGGTGCTACCAGAAACCTTTAGATTCTGCCATATCCAATGTTCCCCAGATTCTGTAGTATTTGGAGAAAGTTTCATGTGGATGTCCAAGAGGGTGAGAAAGGGTGAGATGAGGAAATGCTGATGGAGCCATCTTCATGTTCTCTGGTTGAGCATTTATGTGTATTTTGCTCCTCGATCATGCCATCTTGCGACTCTTGGTATCTAGCATGGCGGCCTATGTTATCCCCGTCCTGTGGTATGAATGCCCTGCATGTGTTCCCATCTTGGTCAACTTTGTAGAGTCCGCTAGATGCCGGGTTGCATCGCCACGATCAGATCTTATGTCCTTCTGAAATGAATCTCCCAAGACCTGTGCATCACCTTCCACCAGTGGCGAGTCGAAGAAGTGCTTGTCTCCATATAGTTAGGCACAGTGGGGCAATCTGCTGAGCAGCAAACAGCATCTCGACCATTTTTATATTGAGGCTGTGGGCTCATATAACGGTTGTCAATAGACCGACCATCTACCTGAAATACATCAGACTCAAAGACAACACCTTGATGTGATGCATTCTATAAATTACCATCAGTTTGACCTTGTCTGTGATTCCCTGTTGCTCACAGGCAACCATTCAAGGGGGGACTCTTGCAAGTACTTGTTGATCTTTAAGTGAAAGTTGAAGTGGCTTAGTTGAGTCCAGAGTTGCTTGAGTAGCTGTTAGCGACCATGTGCTCATATGTTTTGAAGTCCAAGAGGAGTCGCTGGAAACTTTATCCAACTCTAAGATGAGGAGTTTGAATGACATTTGGAGTTGTACGCCTACAATGGAGTTGGAGCTGAAGTCTGTGATGACCCTGATTGTTGTTTCACCGATACTCTCTATCCCCCAGTGGAGGAAGCCGATTCCATAAAAACCAGGGCATAGGTCCTGGAGCTCCCTTTTCGCACTTTGTAATACCCCTCCCAGAGGATAGAGAATATAGTATGGCTAATGCATGGCCTCAGTGAGTTCATCAAAGGAGTTTAGAGTGGCTACAAGGCCATACTGAACCTTGGGCCAGAACATGGATCTCACACAAAAATGAATGTCGCGTGTACGGAGGGGTGACAGCTTGTTTTTGGCCCACTTCATTGCTTTATCTAACTTGAGAGATAGTGGGGAGAGATCTGCTGAAGCCTTAGTCAAGGGCAGAAGAGGATCTGGGTTTGCATAAGGACAGGAGGACATGCCCAGGGTGATGCGGGCTTCATAGACAGAGAGGTGTTTGATCAGAGCTGATTGGCCATCCAGGAGATCTACAGTGATTTGTAGTAATCATTTGTCATGTTCAGTGTGGAGGTATTTCCAGTTGCCCTTATTGTCCCAGGCAAAGCCAATGAGGTAATAGAAACACTTCTCAGGTTTAAGGGTGCCACCCGTCGCAATCAGAAGTGGGCTCCAGCTGGTAATACTGTTTTGTAGAGATTGGTGTGCCTCGGTGATGGATTGTTCAGTTGCTAGGAGGTGAATAATGTCTGTATTGTCAATGTACAGTATGCTGGAAAGCTCATATTGTAGTTTGGATATCAGACAGAAAATGTTGCACTATGGCCTTCCTGTTTATGTGCATGTATTATAGTGATGGAGACCAAAGCCCACCCTGCAGTAGCTGCCCCATTGCGTTGCATGTATCCTTGTGTTTTCAGTGAAATCTGCACCCCCTGTGACTCATCTGAGTCTACGAAAGCTGCACGCAGGAAGAATTCCATGTCTTGGATTGCACCATGATTGTTTTGCAGGCATTGAGGGGGTACCAAAGCTTGGAAAATCAGAGAGGAGATGGCATGAGCAACTCTGTCATAACAGTTTGCTGCATCTAGAGGCGAGGGCAGCAGAGCATTGCAGTTGTCTCACTATGTTGTAGAAAAGGACTTTGGCAAGCCCTCATCTGTTGCTATTCAAAACCGCTTGCTGAAGATTTCATCAGGCATGTAACCATACTTACGGGCATTGTCTAACATTTGCTCTCCATATATTATTTTGTTCATTGCATTGAAGTCAGCTTCCATAAGGAGGACAACCCAGAGTTTGGTAATAAGTCTGACTCCACGGGCCTTTTCCAGCATGACACACAAGCCCCTAGACCATCGAGTCAGGGCAACCCCATGATGTGCCACAATGGAGGACTTGAGTGCATGAACGGAGGAGATACAGGGGGGAAAGCACCAGCCTTATATTGCCCAATATGAAGGCAGGAGACTGAGGATGATGTCTCCTCCTTTTTCCCCAGCACTGTTGCCAAGTGGTCATGGAGATAGACTTTATCACTGAATCCGCGGTTATAGAGGAGCAAAAGGAGGAGATGGATTAAAAAAGTCACTGTGTGGCTGGGAACAACTTATCATAGAACTGGTAGGTCCCTGCAAGCACTTGATAAGCCGCTAGAGTATCCGCATTGTATCCAAAGTAGCGTCGCAGGGTTCCATGGCATATCAGGGCTCCTTCTGCCAAGTGAAACTGGGACTGGTGTACCTCTGACCAAATAGTGTTCTGATGCTGGGTGTTGAATTCTTGCATCTCACAATTCTCATCCGATACCTGGACTGCGCAGATGCTAGCACTCCGTCATTTTACCATATGAGTCTAGGCCAGAATCGTTTGTCCCGTTCTCTTTTGAGGATTGTCATGATTCAGATGGTGGCCACTGCGGCCACCATGTCTGCAATGTGGTTTTCGAGGCCACATCAATATTTTTTTCATACCACATCACACATGTGCTTCTTGGGAGTCATTTTTACAGTGACTTGTAAATTGCCATGTTTTTATTTGTCAATCACTCACAGCCAGTAAGCCTGTAGTGATTGAGTGGGAGGTTTTCTGTCACAACTTGTGTCTTTCTTTCCCAGCCACCCTGACACACACGAGGGATCATCCAGCACAGGGCTAGTTACTTGTAAACTTTCAAGTGCTTTTATGTTGTTTGCATGCTTGATCTTTCAGTCAGTAAATAGATAAAACAAGCTCCCAAAAAAGCCAAAATCAATAACAATTAACTTCAAGCCCTACTGCTTTGATTTTGGGGACGCCTTTCATCTTGCAGTACCCCTTTTCCTCCTGATAAAACAACACGCTTCCTCTGCGCAACTACAAAGTCTACCGCCTTTGTAGCAACTTCTACATATCTGATTTTATCACCAGAGTATCATCCAGAATGAGTTGTAAAAGTTAAAATCCTTCATCTTCCATCACAGCTGTCAACAACGAAGTAAATCATCTTACCTCCATTCATCTATCATCATGGCTAATCGCAACGCCCCTCACAACCCTGTTCCTGATATTGATCCCAAAGTTGCTGCTATGGCTAATGATGTAGCAAACCTCATTGCTGCTGTTCAGACTCTCAATCAAGCTGTCCAAGCAACTAACAACAATGTTGCCAACATCATTGCTAACTGGCCAGGAGCCAATGCAAACGCTTCCGTCTTTGCACTCTCTCCTGGCACTGCTGTCATTGACAACTTGATTAATTACTCCACCAAGCATGGTACCCAGCTCTACAAGACTGGGTGTTCATCTCTACCTACTTCATTTGGCATGAATGCTGCAGGTGTAGTCTTGTTCCAGAGGGAGATGTTGGATAGGGTCAAGGCGTGGGATGGGACTCTGCCATTCAAGGCGTCATCACATTTGCCAATGCTGATGGCAATTTAATTAATGTCATCACTGACTTTGGCAGGATCAGCCATGCATCTATTCTTGCTGGAGCTGACAGGTTCATCCATGGAGCTCAGTGCAACCAATTTACTGCTCAGAACAATCACATGATGGGCCACAGCATCACCAGCACCATTTTGGCTGACAAGTGCTCGCAACTCTTGGCTTATAAATCAAGGTACAAGATGTCCCCAAATGGCTCCAATGAAAAGATCATTGTGGCAGCAAGCTACTGGAAAACAATCATCGAGCTTACCTTGCTCTACTGCACTGCGACAAACTCCACGCTCAGGAATGATCTTCGCAATGTCAGCCAATTCTGCATCAATTCTAACAGCGACATTGATGCCATCATCGACCATGTCACCATGAAGTACACCCAGCTCAAATCCATGGAGAGGACATGCCTGACCTTCCTAAAATTCTCCTTGCTGCATTTAAGGATACCCTGGATGATGATAACTTCTCCAAGTACTGGGACAAGAAGCATTCTGACTTCTGGGATGGTGATCCTGTCATGGCCAACAATACTGATGAGCAGATTCTAATTTGGGCCAAAACCAAGTTCGATCTCTTGGTTTCAAAAAGGAAATGGGGGGTTAAATCCAAGGTACTGGAGGATGTCATAGCTCTCAAGGCCCAAGTTGAACGGTTGGAGGAGTCCAAGCTCAAGCTTTCAAGGCAACTTGCCCAAAAGCAAAAGGGTAATCCTTCCAAGGACTCTGATGGCCAGGCTGCTGCCAAACCTGGCAAGGCTGGAGCTCCCAAGACAAAGAACAAGAAGATTTGAGTGACAAGAAGAAACAGAAGGCGATGAGGCATGGATGAAAGTAACTTCTAAGGATGGTGAGTCAACCATGAAGATGTATAGGAACAAGAAATGGTATTGGTGTATCCACCACATGGCTTGGACCATGCACACGTTGGAGGAATGCAAGCTGGGCAAGGAATGTGCTGCTGCAGCTGCTGGTGGCAATTCCATCCCTTCCACCACCATGGCCAATGCTGCTACGGTTTCCACTAACGATTATAATGCCTACGCTGCTCTCATGGGCACTCTTCCTGCTTCTGCTGATGCTTCCTTCCAGGAATAGGGTTTCAGACCAGCATGACACTACCTTCATGGCTATCTAAGTGCCATGGCTGAGGCAAATAATTCTTTGACTTCATTCTTCTACCTATGATCATCTAGTACCTTTGCTCCATCACTTACGAATTCCTCACTGCTGTCAAGATGAATGGCCACCATGGCCTTAGCCACCACTTGTACTACCACATGTGTGTTTGTCCTAAGTACCAGTACCATTACCATTGGTTCAAAGCTCGCATGAAGCAAAGGAAGACAAGAAAGTTTAGAAAGCCCAAGCGATCATTTCATTTAACACCCAAAGGGAAACTCATCATTGGGATTTACATTTTGTAATCCACCTCCATTGAGTTGGCTGTTGTGTGTCCAACCAGATCCAATGGTTGTGTTCCTGCCTCCACTCTTTCTTCTATCCCAAGCCTAAAATGCAATGTGATATACTCAAATGTTACCTCTCCAATGGCAACCCCTTGGATCCCATGGTTATTGCATACCCTGCAACAGCTGCTGGCCAAAGGCCCCGATGCTTCCATGGCCAATTTGATACTGATTCCTTCAAGATTGGTATCGATACAATGTGCTCCTGTACCATATCTGGCAACAAGCATCATTTTGAAGATTTAAAGGAGGGGCCTACTCCAAAAAACTGTTGGAGGCATTGGCAATTCTATGCTCAAGATCGCAGGTATTGTGCTTTTGTCTTCAACATCCTGGATGACACTGGCAAATTTTGTGCTGTCAGGATCTCAGATAGTTTATATGTCCCGGACCTGAAGCTTCCTTTGTTGTGTCCTCAGCATTGGACTCAAGCTGCTAATGATCACACACCTAAGCCTATGGGCACCTTTGTGTTAAACTTTGACAAGGGAGCTCAAATGTGGTGGGACCAGCGCAAGCATTGCATGACCGTCTTCCATGATGCACGTACCAACACACCTACCTTCAAAACTGCTGCTGGCAATTCAAAAATACAAGTTTTTGAGGCATGTTTCCAGGCAATGGATGCTTCACACCTCAACAATTGAGTCGAATTGTGTATTCCTGACCTCCATCGCCATAATTGTTGATCTACTCATCCATTGGATCCTGCCAAATTCACTGCCGATGAGGAACTACTTTCTTCCAAACTACCTATGGAAAATGAGGGAGTTAGTAGTGATGATGAGACTGTGCATACAGGCAATCA